>JAIPRL010001720.1:0-74865 GCA_025469235.1 Pemphigus obesinymphae | reverse complement strand
TATATTTTTCCCAGAGGACAGAAGCTTGAGAAGGAAAACATGTCGTTAATAATATGGCGAATAATTGGCGAATTAGATGAGGAGAGGAACTCAATGCTGCATCTGCAAGTGTGATATCCCAATGGTTGTCATCTTTCAACAAATGTAATTCCCGACACGCATCATGATATATTTCGAACAAAATGCCATTGACTGTTCGCAAATATTGGAAGGACGTCGGTCCAGGAATATTAACCAACAATAAACGCAAGCAGAAACATTCGCGTTACTTTGGATGGACTGTGTATAATCGGCCTAATGTATTTTCCATAAATATACCGTTGTATCCTTCAACCGGAACACCTCGCTTTCGTGCATCCCACTTTTTTGATTGTTTGTTCCATGTGAAATATCGCGAAACATCAGTATACATTAATGTCTTTGCGAATTGACCGGGAATACCTGGTCGGTTGTATAGTTCGAAAAACCCAGTTAATGTTGTTTTTGGGGCAATTGATGCACGTTGTAGTGCAGTCTTTTCCGTGAAATAAACACGCTGTCCATTTTCAAAGTGCACGGCCAAATGTATAACACCAGGGTCTCTTTCGTGTACAGGAAAACTCAAAATACGCCAAACTGCTTCATTGCTGCTGATGTATTGGGCCATTTGATACCGTGTTATTTCATCGTTTTCGTTAACATTTTTAACAGCAAATACAGCCATATCACTGCCCTTATGGACATATTTGCATATATATTTTATTGACTTCACCGAACTGCAGAGCTCAATGTTTATGTGTGTTTTGTAGATTTTACACAGAAATGGTAAATACGGAACCACCCAGTAATTGTCAATTTCAACTGTTGTATTGTTTGACATGCGTAATTGATGTGATTGACCACCAGGGTCAAGATCTCTACGACGATACAATGTATAACCATCGATATTTGTGATTGTATCATTTATACAATTTTTTGGAAAACCTTTCTTACATTTTCCATTGTCCATGCACGGTGCCGTCATGTTTATATCACCGCATGGACTATGGATCATGTTAGCGGTAACAATCTCATATAATTCTTGATCGATATTCTGATCCGGAATTTCTGCTGAGATAATTTTATCAATTTCTTCAGACTGTATTTTGTCGACCAACCAAATCAAAATATGCGCGTGTGGCAAACCTCGTTTTTGCCATTCAACAGAATACAGCTAGCAACGTGTTTTGGAAAATACAGAGGAATGTATAATCAAGTTCATCAAGGATTTAAACTTTTGTCTGAAGACACGTGCAGTGATATCGTGCCGATCTATTGCAGTTTGACCTGGCAATAACACAATTTTAATTTCATCCCATTTTGGATTACACGTAAATGAATGAACAAACTGGTCGTCCGTATGCGCACACAAAAGTCATTGCGTCTTGAATATATTCTTGCATATGACGTGGGCTACCAATATATGATGATGGAAGAATATATGAAGTACCGATGTAATTTATAATAGTTATTCCATCTACGTTACCAACCATAGCATCATGCAAATGAATGTATTCCTCAATTCGTAGTTTCACTTGATTATACCTGATGTATCGTAATTGCTCGCTTTCAATTTTCGCATACATATCAACGATATATTGATGAAACAGCTGGCGGCATCGGAGAATATTATTGTCTTAATTGGCACGAATCATCAACCGATATGCGTAGAAGTTCATCGCGCTCACTTTCTTGCTGGTTTCTGCACCTGCAAAGTAAAAATATAATTAAGACAAAACTAAATTAATCGTGCATAAAAATAAAATATTAGGTAATGACATGTTTAGATTGTACCTGTCGCTGGCTTTCTTTGTTTAATATTTAAATGATAACCATCTTCTCCTTCCCAAAATATCAATGGATATTACAAAGCGTCGTAAGAGCGATGACTGTCTTCAATCCTATGCACTGTGTTATCTCTGCGTTTGATTCGTATATCTCTACGTTCAAAAGCGTCGCCGACCATAACAACTGCAACTTCATTAATTGTCGGTGCATTATATTGGCCCGCGTGCTGCCCAGATGGTACTTTGTCTGCTTTGATGATGATCGTATAGTTGTCGTTTTGCAGTCTGTTAAAAACGGTATTGAACAACTGGACTAACTGGTTGTTATTCTGTAAAAACGGTTCTAAAATACCCACAATTTCTCGCTCCACCATCTGCTCGATATGGTTGTACAGGCAGCGTGCGTTTATTTGCTACTCCTCATTACCCATGAAGTAGATTTGCAGAAATTTTGAATCGCTATTTATATAAATATATAAATAACCAATTTGATGATACACTTGTCCTTGAATCTTAAACGTTGATTGAAAATTCCGACCATTCTCATTCTGAACGATTTTTGCTGCTCCAAATGATGTCATTTGAAAGCATGAATTAAATTTGCGAATTTTATGCAAAAACAATTTAGATTGAGATGTAGCTCCAGCCAATAGTACTTTCAAAGGTTCTGGCGGTGGATTCAATAGAAGCAATAAAACTTTTCCAGACGCGCAGCAGAAACTGACCGATTCCCCTTTGTATTTGAGTGCATGACAGTGTTGGCATTGTTTGTTCATATCACCGATTATAATTTGTGTATGTGACGAATAGTCAATGTCCGACTCATATTCAAACGCAAGGCGAAGAAGTGATGCACGTGTCAATGCGTAATACACTTGCAAACGCTGTTGTTCACGTGTTCTGAATGTGTCGGTGACTCGTTGACGGGTCAGTCTTTATCTCAATGCGTTAGCTCGACAGCGTTCGTTGCGTTGCTCTTGACTTTCATTACCACGTGTGATTGCAACCTGTTTTTTTAATTTTTATTGTCCTTCAATTGACCTTCTTCCGATCTATTTAACCGACGGTTATGGACTAATATTGTGAATTCCGCGTTTGTCGACCAATATATCCTCCTCGTCCACGAAGACGTGGCATTATATGTGAATATACATCGTACAAAAAAAAAAAAACACTCGAATTAAAAAATTATGTCGAAAAATAAACGAAATTCTAATTACCTAGATATCAACTGTAGCGCCATTTATATTTCAAAATAATGAAACACTCAAATAATAAACAAATAATACAATTATAAAATTGTAAATATTGATATTGGTAGTCATGGCGATGAATTGAAATATTAAAAAAGTTGGTTTTTTTTTTTTTTTTTAAATACAATTTTCTAGATCCCGATTGCACTTACCCACTTATTCGGTCCAATTGTGAATCTAAACCATCCAGGGACCCACTCAAACACACACAAAAGAATTCATTCAAATCGGTTTAGTCGTTTAGGAGGAGTTCAGTGACATACACACGTACAGTAGAATTATATATATATATATAATATGTATAGGTACTAATAGTGAATAAACTAATATTAAAGTAATATACAGTCAAAAATATATAGAATATACAAATATTGATATTTTAAACATTTGGAATTACAATATATTACACAAATAAAGTAAATGTTAAAAAAATAAAATTTTAATTACGGATTTTCGACATTTAAAAAAAAATAGTTAAGCCCGGTTACATGAAGCTTTTAACAGGCTCTTATCTCCTTTAATGGGTTGTTAAATCAAAACGTTGGATAAACATTTTTTAATTTTTTAACAGAACGTCAAATATCAGTTCAACGGTCTGTTTATTAACCACCCGATATCTAGCCGTTAAAATTTAACAGTTTGTCAAATTTGATCATATCATAATTATTTGGTAAATTAACCCATCTTTTGATACATATTAACACTGTGGCTTAGTGCACTGTATTCGACACAAATTAATAAAAAACACATTTTACATGTTAATATAATATAAAAACATAAAACAAAAAAAACATTATTTTGTTTGCTAACAATAATAAAAATACAAAGCATGATATTAACATAACCATCAAACGTATACTATAGAATCATCAGATAAAAGAGGAACAACGTCGCATATATACGTTTGGCATGCGTATATAATCCTTGAACTCTTTTGATCCTGACACTGCGCACCAGTCAATCGGTTTCGAATTTGACGTCTGTTACTCAACCCAGACTCCATGATAGCATAGCGGTACTATCCTTCATCAGAACCAAGGTTTCTGATTTGAAATTTTGATAGGGATTTTTGCATTTGTGTCTGACCTGCAAATTTTGCATATATTCTCATTGCCATCGTTTCTATATTTGCTGAGTAAGATGTTCAATTAATTTCCAATGATCCGTACGACTTCGGGGTAGCTCCAGTATGAGAGCAATCAAAGGAGCACCAATTAAGAAATAAGCTGGAGTTAATATATCATACTCCTTTGGGTTTTCTGATAAAGGCATCAAATGTCTGGAATTCAAATAAGCCTCTACTTGGCAATGCCTTGTAATGAATTCTTCATAATATGTTAACCTTGTATTTTCAATGACCCTTTGTAAATAGTTTTTCACACTCTTTATACCAGCTTCCCAAAGTTCTCCTTAGTGTGGGGACAAAGAGAGTATTAAGTTAAAAGATATCCGGTTGGAGATAGCATAATTTTCAATTAATTCTTGATGCTGCTTGGAAGCCCATAACCTTTGAAATTCATGGCAAGTACTCATAAAATGTAGTACCATTGTCTGAGTAAGTCTTTTTACACAAACCACGAGCTAGTAAATCTCTTAATGGCCGTTATGAATCTAGTGGTTCTCAAGTCTGTCGCTAGTTCCAAATGTATAGCCCTAGTTACTAAACATACAAAAAGGGTCACATACCCTTTGTAATGGAGGCACAACGAAGAAGGTTCTACCAAATTTTGGGCTATGGTAGATCATACTTTTTCTTAGTGATACCACTTATGTCATCGGATTCCATTTCAGTCCAGCAATAGAGCGCATCATTTAAAGTATCCCAAGCCAATTCTAAGGTACTAACGCCTCCCATTGAAGTATCAAGAAGACTACCCAATTTTTTATGATTCAATGAAATAGTACTTACTAATTCAGGTAAATTAGTAAACCATTTTCTGAGTTCAAAGCATCCTTTTATTAGCTGGACAACAAGTTCCGTCTTTAGTTCTTGAGCCTCCTTAATTGTTTTAGCACCAGTTAGAATATCATCCATATAAAAGACTTTCTTCAATACTCTTGCTGCCATGGGATATGATACTTTGTGGGTGTCAGCCAGCCAACTCAGACATCGTGTTGCCAAATAAGATGAAGATGCCTCACCATATATGACTGTTAATAATCAATAAGACTCTAGTGATGAATTTTCATTTTTTCTCCACAGTATTTTCTGAAATATATTTTGCTTGGGATCTACTAAAATCTGACGATATATTTTTATAATGTCTGCTACAAATGCTACATATCTTATCCTGAAACTTAATACAATTTTAAACAAATCTTCTTGTACAGTTGGACCTATCCGAAGTGCATCATTCAGGGAAACTCCATTGGAAGTTTAAAACTACCCTCACTTTATTAGACTTCGTTGGATTATATACAACATGATGTGGTAGATAATATGGAACACAATCTGAGTTTTGTATGCTCGAATCCTCCTATGACAATAACATGTGTTGCGTTTGCTTGTATTCCTTAATGTAGTCCAAATATTTTTGCTCGAGCAGTTCATCCTGACAAAAACGCTTTTCTAACGAAAAATATATTTTTCTTTCATATTCATATAAATTTCCCCAATAAATATCTTGCTTCAGCGGTAATCGCGTAATAAATCGTCTATTTTCATCTTGATGTGTTGTAGTGTTGAACAGTTCTTCATATTATCGGGCCTCCTGAGACCACCCGACTTCATTAGACATCACCTCCTCCACTGATCAGAACTTCTCCAGCAGGTTACTTAAATTTTGTTCTAATGGTCCTCTTGATAATAGCAGATATACTTTAGCTGAGAGCTCATCTCTTGTTTAAATAATGGTCGTGCGTCCAGACACAGAACTACCAAGCACTGAATTTTACAAAATGGGTATATTTTTAGAAATCAGAATTTTTAGCCTTAATTACCCATCTTGTAACAACTCCGTGGACAACTTAACACCTAGCAGCATATCTACTTCACCTAGGCACTAGAACTCCGGGTCTGCTAAAGGCAAATTTGTTAGCCGGTCACAATTTGCTATGCGACCAACATTTGCAGTAACTCAGTAACTGCTCCACTAGTTTAGGTACTATCAAGTATTTTAATGTCCTTTATAATTGATTTATTCTGAATCTACCAGTAACAGTCACTTCATGGTTTGCGTTTTCCTTCAAATCATTGACACTTTATATTTTCACCATAGCTGGATGGTTACTCGACCTTATTTTATTAACAAGTTGCTTAGTAGTTAAATGAGACTGAAACTCAATATCCAAGAATGCCCTACATTACACCCAAACACCATCTGCTTCTTTTACCTTAAATGCTGTAGCCAATAGCACCATACTAGTTGTGTTTAATGAGTATACACTTGCTACTGTTGCCTCTTTTTTACCCTGTACTATTGTTGATTCTGCGATAGTTTTTTGATTTACCAGCACGCCTTTTTTCTCATAATGAATGAGTGTATTGGAATTTTGCCCACATTTCTTATAAAACGATCTTTAAGTGCATTCATTTACTCTATGATCACTAATTAAACAATTAAACCATACCTTTGCTGACTTAATAGCCACTATTCTTTCATGTACTGACATACTTTTAAAGTAGCGCAAATATACAGTTCTTCTACATGCTGTTGATGGCAAATAATACATTCCAAGTTAGGTTTTTCAATAGCTGTACTTTTAACTGTTATATTAGGGTACTTGGATGGATTTAGAGCTACGCCTGGTTTACTCTTGAAAATTGGTTCCTCCGACTTAGTTGACTCCATAGCATTACACTGAATTTCTAAAAATGACAATAATTGTGTTAATTTAGGTACCACTGACTTGCTAACCTCTCTTGCCTGGACAAACCATTCCTGCCTTAAATCTTGATCCAGGCGGAGACAAATCAAATGTATTAAAATGGTGTCACAATATTCGGTTGGTTGTCCTAGTGCTTTCAGTGCTCGTATATTTTAATTTATATCAAATAACAATTTTCTTAAGTCCACTGCTGACTTCTTTTTTATATATGCATCTATACATATTATTTTTAAATTATACTTCACTAGTACCTGAATGTTGTCAAATCGGTCCGATAAGGCTGGCCGTGCTACAGCGTAATTCAAAGCCGTCGGGGGGATATATTGGATAGTAAAGCTTGTATCCCCTGACAAGGAGCTCTTCAGATGCATAAATTTCTGTATTGGTGAAATTTTCTCATTATTGTCAACCAACCTCTCAAATAAATCTTTAAAGTTTGGCCAAGCATATATTTCCCCGTTGAAATGTGGTAAGTCAATTTTAGGTAGCCTAACTTCTGGTTTACTTAATTTATTTGAACACGTAGCTAATAGTAGTATAGTAGTATTAGTAATTATTAATATACGTTTAACCTTGTATTAAATTGATAAAGTTCAAAATCTAAAATTATCTCTTTTAGAACTTGAAAATCTAGAAAAATATATTAATTGATAAAAATTTTGTAAAACTAAAAAAAAAAAATTTTCAATTGTATCACTGACAATAAAGTACTAATTTACATATTATTCAATATAAATTTCAATTTTTAGAAATAATAAAATTTATCTGGACAGAATCGTTTTTTTTTACCATCTTTCATTATTTTTACGTTATTGTCGGTAGTTTTTCCTTTTATATTTATCAATAAATAACCACTTCAAAATGTCATCTCGATCAAACTTGCTACGCTCAGAATCTAAAGTTATATCGTTTATGTTTAAATTTGTCTTGTCACAAAACGATTTTGAATAATAATTTCAAACGAAATATCTGATAAATGGTGAATAAACGATGATAATATTATGAGCTCATGGTTTAGAAAACATAAGCGTACGGAATTATCCTTAAAACATTATTTAAATTACGCGATTAGATAATCCATCATGTTCGGCTACAGACAACGTATTATTTGTCAAAATGTTGCTAATGGTAGATTATATTAAAATGGCGCACGACTCAACCAAAAATACATTTTGTCAACTACAGCATAATAACGAGAATAGTAATAAAAGTTCAATCATTTTCTTAAAGTTCTTCATAAACAATTTAAATATACTACTGTGGGGTATATAATGTTTACATTGACTAAGTGACTATTTGTATACAAAAAAAAAAGTATATCAAAATGAATATTATATATGGGAGAAAAGGGACACATTTAAATGAAAATCACATTTTTATTTGTAATTATTTTATTTTATGATTTATGTAAAATATATTTTTTTTCTATTAAGACCTATATTCTTTTATATATATATATATTATCTCATCATTATCTAAAAATTATACATATTTGTATTCAATTGTCTATAAGTCAAATGTACCCCACAGTATTCTCAACACATTCGATCAAAATATGATAACCTAAGTTTCTATCATAATGTACAGTATCTTATTAGAAAAATTAGCACATTTGAAAGGTATATACTCAATTTTATATATTCAAAATTAGACATTTAATAAATAAGATTATATACAGTTAAAAAAATTTCCTAAATGTTTTAAAAAAAAGTTTTCCCATCAAAATAGTGATTTCAAACAACTTATAAACAAAATATATTATGTGATAAACAGTGTTACACTAACCGAAAAGTATTTTCATAAATATCGTACAACTTTTATAGGCACATCTTATTTATAAAATTCAAATGTACCTCGTATTTAAATATACCCCACTCACTTTTTTCAAAATAAAACAAATAATTAAATTATATGCACAGTACAGTGTTACGCGTAATAGTATATATAACTTTTTGGAAATAATATTTGATAAAATATCTGAACTATTAAACTAGTAAAATATAATATATAAAATAAATTAATAGTTTCACATCCTATTATGTACCTTATCCTTATTTCTTAACATCTTATTATATTAAAATATAATGTTTAATATACAAATATATTTACTAATTTATTAATTTTTGACATTAAATTACTAAACATATTTACCTATAAATTCTAATAGTTTAACTCATCTAAAATTGCGTATATTTTATTATAAAAATACGAAACTTACGCCTTACATTTAGTCATTCATTATAAAATTTAATGAATAAAATATCTCAAATACTATTGAGTATATAAATATTTTAAATTAAAATTTGTATATAAGTCAGTGTATAAACATAATACTATATTGAAAAAATGTCGATATATATATATATCGAATTCTTAAACAAACAAAAGCATTTAATATATGTGTAATAATTTATATCATGTATATATGATATAAATAGATAAACACTCTACATATTACATTATATATTTTACCTATAGCTTATTGTAGAGTTGCAATAACGATTTTTTTACTAATCTCTCCCAAAAAATGTCTCTTAATTTTATATAATCTCTCTCTCTCTCTGTATATATATATATATATATATATATCTCATGAAAAAACATAATATCTTTAAACTCTATACAAACATCAAATGTGTATATATATGGTGTATAGCAAATATATAAATAAATAATTTTTAAATTAGGAAGTAGGTATACAAAATAAGCAATTTAAATGGCTGCAAACAACTTATAAAAATAAATATATTTTTAACTTATAAGAATTGCGAAATATATTAGTAAATTATACATTTTGAGGGCAGAGAGAAATCTTTTGATGTTATTCTTAGGGTTTTTAATTTCTCGGTATTTTCAAAATATGTAAGCGTAAATTCAAACTATACTTACCAAAAGTATTTCTATAAATCGGGAAAAATGAATACCCGAGATTAAAAATGTTTACCAAATATTTACTGTAATATTGACGTGATGAAATTCAAATCTATTTTATCAGTTTTCAGTAATTCACAAAAATATTAAAACTACCGAAAATAATGGAATATTATTAGGTATAAATCAGAAAATAATACTATCAACTTTACTCAAAATCGTTTTTTGAATTGAACATTTTTAATAGGTCCTAACAGATTCAATATCTGATAATTACTACAAATCACACATCTATACAAAATAATAAATATAATTAATTAATTAATTTCCAAAATATTAAGGGGAGCCCTACCAAATTTTACCAGAAGATTAGGTTAGGTCTACCCTCCCTCCCCCTTAGTTTACGCTTATATCCATCAGTATATTATCCGATGAAAGAAATTCAACCACCTCTTACTAACCAACTTTTTTTTAAAATAATATTTTAGCAAAGCTTTGATAAATAACGTATACGAAATTGCACCTATTTCAAACCTGGATATAATTTTATTCAGACAATTTAAGGGAAAACGAGATACAATTTTAGATAATGTTATAACTGGAGTTAAAATTTAAAATATATTAGGTGAAAAATGTATTGAAAATTTAGAATTCATGAAATCCAAGATATAGATAATCAGTAGTCTTAGTTATAAATGTTATTAGGAATAATTATCTTGTTTTGCACTGTAAATTGTGTGCTTATAACAATAAAAAAAAAAAACAATATAAAAATTAAAATATTACTTATTATTAATATCAGGTATTTTGTCATGAAATATATATTTTTAATATTGATATAATTATAATCCTCTTCTTTCTGTTAACAGTTCAGAGGCTAGTTTACAGGATTCTTTCATTTTTCGTGCTTCTTAAAATTATTTTATACATTTTTTAATTAGATATAATTGGGTAACTTTGATATTTTTATTAATATTTATTAAATTTTTTTTTACATGATATATATATATATATATATATATATATAATTACATATTAATAAAAAAATTGCAAGTATCTTATTCCCCGTATAAAACGAAATAAAACATATTTTTTGTAAATATATTATAACGTTACATCTTTCACTTTGCAATACGTGTAGAATGTACATATTAATATATATTAACCATACAGTTCATGACGGCAACAATACGACGATGTCCTGTAACATATTAACTGTAGGTTCAGAGCAATAATAAGAATTATTATTATTTCAACAGTTATCTATAAAAAAAATTCCAATTTTGATGAAATAAATCTACAAATATAAAACTTATAATTAATTTTAATTCTTACATTTTGTTGACCTTATTTTTTCATTGAAATAAAAAGTTATTTTATTAATTTGTTAAGTAAAAATCGACTACGTCAGAACAAGTTAACTTTGATTTACTGACATATAGGTGTATAATATTTAGGTACAATATGTATACATTTTGTTGGGAATTTATTACACGGTCAAATAAATTATATTAAATTTTATAAAATTAATATTTATATGGATTTATTATTATAATCGTGTATAAACTAATAGTCTTCAAAACTTAAATTTTACATGAACTTCATAAAATAAAAAACTATTCTTATGGATATATAATTATAAAAACGTCTGCACTAATAATTAATTTTATTAAGAAAAATACGATTAAAATAATTAATAAAAATATTTAACCTTGGTAAACTGAGTAAACATTGATTGGATTTGATTAATTTAATTTTTAATTGAATATAAAAATAAGTTTAACAAAAAAGATATTTAAAATGTTTTGAATTGTTCACGTTTATAATAAATGTATATTAAATTGTTCTTATTGATAACTGTTGAAAAAAACACGATGAAATATATTGGTTTACTATAATATAGAGATTCTTACGGGGTATATGAAATCACGCTGTGTGTTACAATATTATAGGGCGTAAAAGTAAGACAGGTGGCTTTATGGTATCTAAGTTATATTACCTTATTGTATACCTTCACGCCAGTTTTAATTAATAATTTGAATTTATGTTGGTTACAAATGTTTAGCTTTTACTTAGATATAGGTAGTATCTTACATTAAATACTTTACCTAGTTTATGTTATAAAATGATTTAAATTCTGTACTGAGATATAACAGAATACACGTCACGTCAATGAAAGATCAAAGTAAACGATGATAATAAAAACAACGTAAACAGCGTTGTAATAATATGACTTCATATTTTATTTTGCAATAATTGCGAAAAGTTTTTAATTGTAATAGTTTTACCTATGATAAAAGTGTTCTAATTTTTCATGTTGTGGAACATACAATGATTGTATTTATTAGGGTTAAAAATGGGTATCCAGACAAAGGCGTTAATCCGTAGCTCGTTGACATTTGAAGAAAAAATAAATGCCAAAAATGCACAGTTAAAAATAAACCATGCACATTTTAAAAATAGTCAACCTATTTTTTCCTCCATATTTTACAATATCTTGTATTTTGTTCGTTCATTACTTGACATGTTAATGCGTAACTAAATTCTGCCTTAAATAAATTGCCTGCAGATAATATTGGTTAAGGGTTCAAATAAAAAAAATAAAAAAAACTCCCAGATTCTGTATTTTAAACTTATTCCCAGAAAGCAATTTCTGTTTAAAACGTTTGCAGCCTAGTACTCTTAAAATTAAGTGTACTTACATAAAATAACAACGGTGATTCCCTCTAGGCCATCATTAATATACTCCCCGACCGAAAGTGGTGAAAAGAACGTCGTTTCTCTAACGTATGAATTCCTCCGCTATATTCGGATTTTAAATAATAAATTGAGCATTGTACTACCGTGGTTGACAATGAATTCGTTTAATTCCAAAAAAAAAATACCCCTGTGTGTATCATTACACACGGCTGAAGTGAATACATACGGCATGACGCAGAGGACCGAAAGAGAAAAAGTTAATCTGGTGTAAGATCGGAAGGAAGAGGTTGTAACGATATAGAAAATTGAAACGCCGTGTTTTCTGACACAATTTTACATTCTATTATATTCAATATATAGGTTTTACATTTTTGATGTATTTTTATCCAATTACGGAAAAATATTTATGAAGGATTTTAGCCATGAGGTATGTATATATGTTAGTTATTTATCAATCTCTTTCCGGTCTCACACATTAAATTTGTATATATTACCAAAAATATGAATTATAGAACATTTTGAGTACCCGCCTATGGTGTACTTTGCTGTATAAAAGTACAGTTTTCATAAAATTATCAATGTTTATAATTGCAAATAATTGTTTCAAGACTACAACGCTTATCATTACCTAGTAGTACGATAATAATATTAATGTGTTTATTGTATACTGGTAAATTTAATCATTTAAAAATTTTAAATGGTATAGACAAAAAATAACAGGAAAAATAAAATAAATCGAAAATCTTAAAAGTAGAAAAGTAAAACCAAAACACAGAGAATTTAAAATAACATTTTACTTTAAACTATAATCCAATAGAAATTAATCAGTCAGATGATATATCTTTAAGTTCACCAACAATTTCATCGGATTCTAAAAATAAAAATCCAATTATACACCATTGTTAGAAATAAAGAGGAGCCGTATACATTTTATTACACCTAAATATGTTGCTACATGAGATCGGTTCAAATTAAGTATAAAATTTTATGTAAATTTGATATTATAATCAGAATTTATATTTTGTACTTAATTTTTAAGTTATTAATGATTTATTAATTGAACTTAAAATTTAAACTTGAAGTATTAATATGATTTTTTATCTTATTTTTATATTCTTAATTTTAAAATCATAATTTAGAAAATAATGTAGATATAAAACAGGGCATGTTCTCTCGTGGGATAGAACTACAGTAGAGTGTGTTTTATCATCAATAGTTTTATGTGCCTACTTACCCGTATAATCGTATTATCTTATAAAGAAGCTACACTTTATTTACAGTTCTGCCATTAAACATGGTTTCGTACTTTATAGATTATGAATGCTAAAGTGGTCATACACACGTTATATTTTTTTATACCACAAAAATAGGACCAGCTTTTCGATGTATAAACAGATTCACACTAGAGCTTTTAGGCTTTAGCATCTAACGTGGTAACATTAATCATTCGGTTACAAGACAAATAAAATATTGAATACAAAAAAATAACTAGGTATACAATGGTTAAGACGACTATACGGGTGAATTTTGGTCCCATAAAACACGCTCACTAAGATTGCAAATATTTTTGGTCAGAGTAAATTTAGAGCCAAATCAACCATTATACAAATTAAAGAAAACAACTTTTTCAAGTGTACCTAGGAGCGTTTTTTTCGAAAAACTAATTTACAAAAGAAATACGATTGTTTATAAAAATGCTAAAAAAGGTTGTTTACTTGTAAGCACATATCGCACGTTGTATTTAGAATAATGAAATAAAGCTCCGAAATGCACTCGGAAATATTGTTTTATTTAATTTTAACAATAAGTGTAATAGCTCTAAAATCAATCTGGAATCATATATTTACAATATAAGTAGATATATTTTTTAATAAATATTGTGATTACACAATAATAAAAATGATATTGGCACAGGATTATTTTTAAATTACTTTTAAAATAAACTTAAATATTTAAAACTAACTGAATTTTCATTTTTATTGAAATCTTATAAAAATTGCTTGCACAGAGCTCTTTAAAAATCGAGCGTGTAACGTACTCTTAACAAGTTAAAAATTTGGAATAATTCAACTTCTAAGAATAAACGCTAATAGCTCTTGTACAAATATCGATCTCAATCCTATTTTGTTTTTTTATAAGCAATTTAATATGGTAAAATTTTTAATTATTTTAATGATCAACCAATTAAAATCTATAATAAGGTGGTGCCTATCTGAAGTCTCCCAAAGAATATTGAAAAATTATTTTATTTATAACTTTACGCAAATGTATCAATCGTTTACGACTATTCTAAAAGCTAGATGAAGCATAAAATACGATAACTAATAATATATATGATGATCAAAAATTATAGATACATTTTTAAAAGAAAATTTTTGAATAAGATATTGTTTTGAAATTACTGTGAAATCATATTAAAATGGTTGAAATAAACGTTTTTCAATTCTTTGATTTGAATTTTTTTAAATTTAATCAAACGGGTATTTTTTACAACTCGTTATATTTAGTCACATTTAGTAAAAAATATCTCCAAAATTTGTCAATATAAACTCGTACGTTATAAAATGTTTAATATAATTTTATATTTGTATAATTTGGTACATGATTTTGTGTGTAATTTTATTGCAATAAGATAACTAGATTTAGTAAAAGTTTTACCTAAACATATTTTCCCATTACTTACCTATTTCATTTTATTTAAGCAGAGTCAGAATATTGAAAGTATTTACTAATCTACATGTATATTTTTTTATAACATAGTATTTTAATTTTGGTTCAATTAATGTTAATGTATTAACATGGTCATATCTGTAAGATATTAATAGCTTATAAATTTTCAAATAAGATGTGTTACATTTTCATATTTAACTTTAATACACTGTTTATAACATTTGTGTAATTTATATAACACAATTTTAATAATATTGTAAAAGTATAATTTTAATATATTTTTAAAACTATTTAATGACGTAAAAATCAATAAAATACAGATGGAATAAAAAATTAATATCGTATATTATATAACCGGTAGTATTGCAAAATCCCTATTTGTTAGGGTTTTTTTTTTTATAACCTTTTTTAAGAATTTTCAATGTTTTATAGCTTTATGTTTACTACTTTTGATTTTATTTATAGCTATATACTATGTAGATTTATAATATCCATACTTTGGTTATAATTAATAACTAATAAATAGGTCATTTTCGCATTTCCATTTCCTTCCTATTTTTAAAAAACAGAAACAAAGTTTTTCTTGGTTTTTTTTTTTTTCATCTTGTCCGTCCGTCCGTCCGTCTGTCTGTTCGTACTGTCCGGTTACTGGGGAAATCAAGATCGAGGTGTATCGTATATTTGAAACACGCCCAATCGAGAAAAGTCCACTGTCTCTAAAATTCCTTTCGTCTGGCCTCACTGTATACGATCATAATCTCATTGAATTATAAACGTCTGGATGATTTATTTTTCTAATTTCTCGATTTTATAACATTGTATTAATCATCGCTTTGGGTTTTACGATTTACAACAAAAGGAAAGGAAAACGTTCAGTCAGTCGTAATATTGAAACTGGCCACCGGCTATAATTGAGGAGTTCAAAACAAAAACTGCACTTGTCCAAAAATCGAAAAAACGAATTAGCAGTATATTTTTGTAGTGTTCAGTGGTGGTGCCCACAACGGTATGAAATCGCTTCATTGCTGAATGACACATGTCGCTTTTAGGATACGTGGAAACATACGATGGTTCTACAAAAACAACACTAGTCCAGAAGAAAAGTTTCCCAAACAAAAAAAAAAAAAAAAAAAAAAACGATACTTTTCCGGACACGTTTATTTAGCGTCATATTGTTGTTGTGTTTCATATACGTTTAATAATATGATTCTCGTAATACCTATAGTTTTTAAAATATCATAAAATAAACGTTTTTTTTTTTCTCAACATTATAATATTTTTTGTCCTCCATCCTCAGGTTAACCATTTTCGGTTTTCACTAATAAAAAACGGCAGCACTTACCTGACACAGACCTAACCGACTTTTGAGGCTCATATATTATTATCACCGTGGACATAGAACAATATGTCAACGACATTTATTTTTTTTTTTTTTCAACGTAATTTCTTACCGTTTGAACGTTGGATTTAAACACGAAACCCGTTGCTGAAATCGGTCAATAAGAGACGGACGGACGGTTTTTTTTTTTTACGTTGAGGAAAAATTAGATTTTCGGACTGTTTTTGTTTTCGAACCCTCAGATTTATTATGAACGGGACTGTTTTGTTTCAGGCAAAGCCGAACTGTACATAATACTGGCCCTGTTGATCGGCATGGCCACCGTCATAGTCGGATGCTGGCTGTCGGACAATTGCTGGTCACCCGAACCGGAACAACACTACACAATCGCGTGGCACGACCGGCACCGGTGGATATGATGAGACGAATAGGCTACGGTACGAGTGAATTACACTCCATGTTACATAATATTATAATTATATTTTGATTTAGAATTTCGATTTCGAGTTTTTCCAAACGATATATACGCCACGGTGCTAGTAATAAATCATCGTTTACGTACAAATCCAATAACAACGATAGTATAAGTTATTGTTGTGATGATAATAATATAATATATTGTCGCGGTCGCGTGGCCGACCGGAAGTACCTAGATAATATAATAATTAACGATAGCTGCTGTATAGTTTGGATTCCATGTCGTCAGATTTATCGACGAGAAACACGTCGATTTTTGTGTCTTGCTATAATATTATATCGTCTCAATAGTAACGTTCGGGCCCGTTTTTAAAACTCGTGCACGACCTAAAAACATTAATACGATATACGTTATACATTATTGTTTTGGTTTTTCTATATTTTCTATATAATATATATATACCTATATATCAGTGGCGCAACTAGAGTAACCGACCTTATAATGAGACTCCACTACCCACACCCCCCAAACTAGCATTACCCATTGCCAATATTTAGATTACACGATCATTATATTTACAAAACCATTTTTGGGAAAAAATGTAACTTATTTTATTACTTATAATATTTTCTTATGTTTTTTTTTTTAAATTTAAAGAGTCAAACATAATCTCTATTGGTATTAGCAAATGTGTTCAAGATTTCCTATGGGACAGTGTCGTTATATAAGTCTCTCTCAATATTTATTATACTTAAACTAGTAAAGCGCTGCTGTAATATGCTGAAAAAAAATAACTGATAGTAAAATCTTAAAAAATAAAATTACATTGGTAAAATTATAGCTCATATTTGAAATTAGAATGACATGGAACTTGAGGGTGCTTAAAATAAAATTGGGGATGCTTCAGCAACCTCTAGCGCGCCCGTAGTTGCGCCACTGATATATATATATTTATATTATTATGATATAATTTGTATAATATATTAAAATGTATAAAGTAATCGAGGGAGGTATATCAATCAAAATGTCCCATCATTTCGCTGAACTTTTGTGGTATAAAAGTCACATACTTATTTAAAAAAAAAAATAATAATAAAAATATTCATGTACTTACGAATAAATCGTCACTATTTTCACTAAAACGTTAGATAAATATTCAATAACTTTATTCCCGTGTCACCAAATGTCCCATACAGTTTAAGAATGAAACTTCCATTATATATATATATATATATATATTTTGTTGTTTCATTTCGATGTAAATCATCGATTTTTTTTTTAACGTGTACATACAAAATATCCTATCATCCAAATGCCCTATAATGAAACCCTATTTTTTTAATCTGTGTAAATAAAATAACCCAAAATATATCTTATAACCGTATTATATATGTTACATTCGAGCACAGGACGTGCATTTATCCTTCTAGTTGTCAATTATTTACATGATATATTATACGCTTGTGCATACTATACAATAATAAATTATATAGTTATAAACAATATTATTGATTTACACATATACAACTCTTATTAAATGTCAATTATACTTACGTAACCAATGACCTTAGTGATTAGATATAATTTACGTACCATACGTAGTGATAACCTCATTATACTTTACGGGTATATAATATCTATTCACAGGAGTTTGGAGCATTTTGTTATGATCATCTAATATAAACACGTCATTATAATTTTTATCACCAAATAATATTTTACCACGATAGAAACAAATAAATATTAACTAATAATTTTCATTTAATCATATCATTATTTAATTTAATATTTATCATCATTCATTATTATATAGGTGAATATAATATATTCATATAATTATGATTATCAATAAGTTATAATCGTTTGTAACAAGCAAGCAGACGTTACGGAAAAATAAATAGTCTTCGAAGTGATTTCCACAAAAATTATATTCATGTTATTTATAAATATTTTAAAATAATTAAATGAATAATGAGCTATTTTTATTACCTATTTAAAAATTATTATTTCTTTTAGAATCTAATGTTATCTTATCACGATAGGAAATAAATATATAAAATATATAAATGTTATTATAGTTATTATATTTACTATTATTAGTATTTACTAGTGTTATTAGTAGTAGTATTTTTCCATGACGTTTATTCGTTTGACGTTTTTTACAAAACGACAAAATGTGCTTTCGTCACTTCCTCTATTATAGTTTTAAAAGAAAAATTCGATAATAACGAGTTGCCACTTTATAATTCAAACTATTATAAATTATGTAAATATCATAATAAATATTAAATAGTAAAATATGTATTGAAAAACAAACGATAACTGTTTACTAAACATAATACAAATTAAATATTACATAAATAATATAAACAATGTTTATATTAGGTGATAACAGTAAAATACAGTGTAACCGCCTGTGCATAAACATTTCCATACCTTATATATATATATATACACCTATATGATATCACGATATATATTTATTGTGGAATTAATATAAATCAATATGCCATTTTTTTTTTTTTTTGCCATGTGTTCACTAGTAAATAGAAGTTTTTATAATTTTTAATAATACATATATTTATTTATAAAGTAATGACTAATTTTTAAAAAACCCTGTTTATAAATACACATACATATAGGTATTTATTATTATATACAAATAAATAATTGATGGAAACAATTATAAAAATATATCATAATGTTATGCTAATAATAAATATATTATGCTTATTTTACGATGTGCCCGATCAATGTTGTAAATCTATTTTTAAGTATAGAAAATATTTGTCGACTATATAATATTATATCAAGTGTTTGTAATAAAACTAAATACTACATATTGTTCTCAAATGAAAACAATATTTAATATATATATATATTATAATATTTATATGTAGAAAAATAAGTTCCTGTTAATGGTGAAATTTGTTACGAGAACTAACTATATTGTTTGTACTTTAGACTAATATTTTGATAATATTTCCTATAATAAAATTATACATACTAAAAACTAAGAATAATGCTATTGTATGATTTTAGGGTTCAAATTAAAACTCAAGTCTATAGGACAAATTTTCGTAAAAAGAATGTTTATATAAAAAATAATATTAATACTATTATTATTATATAATATAATAACATATACCTATTGAAATTAATACAGATATATTATAGATAAAAAATAAAACTATTGGTTGTACTAAAATGTTTTCACAATATTAATGATAAAACATTAAAAAAAAAAAAATAGTTACGCATTTCGTGTTATAATTTATTTATTTAATATTTTTGATACCTATTTCAGATACATATAATATTACTCTACACTATTCAATATATACGGAGTGAAACTTTTGACCACACATACCTCTAAACATAGAAAATCAATCTGAATATTTTAGATTTTTATTAAAATACTTTACACAAACAAATATATAGTTAACTATATACTATTATATAACTATACAACTATTCATTCAAACATTAACACCGAATAAGTTAATTAAGTTAATCAATAATATATATAAATTAATGGCAAATCGTTAAAAGGGACTTATATTAACATAATATTTTGACATAAAAGTTCTATGGTATAATACGGGTATTTATTTTCTTGTATAAACACGACGTTTTATATTAAAAATACCTTCTTTGTGCCATTTTTAAAATATAATAAAATAATTTTTAAATATTCATAATATGTAAAAAGTACATATGATTTAGGTTACACATGACATATGTCCATACGACATACGTATATTTTTTATTATTCGTGTTTAACAAACTCTTGGTGTTCATCCTTTTTTATTTATTTATTTATTTATTTTTCATTCGTCATTTTAAAATATTGTTTAAAACATGTTAATGTTATTTTTAAATTGTAATTTTCTAACTTATATTAATGATCATTTTTGGGTATTTATAGAAAAATTAATAAAATAAAATACATTTTTATTATCATATTAATATAAAATAATCACGATTAAATGAAATTATGATGATAAATCTATAAATACAAATTAATTAAGAACAAGACGGTTTTTTAATCTTGAAAAATTTTCGAAAATGTATTTTATGTTAAAAGGAGTTTGGTCCCTTTTAACAAATATCTATTTAAATGATGGGCGTTCTATAAAAATTTTATATTTTACTTTAAGATGATTATAATAAAAATGGTATTATATGTGATATTTATATTTTTTTTTTCGACACTTTTCTAGTTTCACTAGCTAAGTCAATAGAGAAAGTAAGTAATATAATTTAATTTTAAAATTTAAAAGCTGTGATAAATCGTTTATTAAAAAAAAAAAAAAAATTCTACGAAAAACAACTAAAATATCCCATAATATATGCTTCATATAATTTTTTCACAATTTTTTTTATGTTTCCTATTGAACATTATGAAATTATCGAAACATAACATTTCTCAAATACCTTATGTGTTTTCAATTACAATTTACAACTAAATGATATAAAATGAAATATTTCACAAACAGATTTATCGGAATAATTTCGAAAATTGTTGTATGTTAAAAACAAATTTGTACATTACACGAGTAAGTTCACTCATTGACAAGTTCGTCAATACAAATACAATTTCGACATACTGGAAAAATAAAGTTCAATAAATTTGTCCATACGATTTAATTTATTGTAAATTTAAAAAATTTTGAGTAATAGAGTATAGACAGATAGGTATACTAAAATAGTTACATCTTAACTTTCACGTTCAGATGGGTTAAAAAAACATTAAGTATGTAAAATAGCGAAATAGTCGACTATATCGGTAATATCATTGATTTCATCCATATTGGTAACGCAGTTTTTAAAACTATTTGGTGTAAAGGAATGCTAGTTTAGTGAGCTTCGCTAAAATAAAATAATTAATAAATAATAAGTATATATTACAATATTAGTGTTCGAACTCATGAAGTTTTATATATATTATATATAATAATAGATATGGCAAAACAGAATTATATGTCACAGCTGACAGCGATGAATTATAATATTTGTTATCTATTTGAATAAATAAAGCATAAATATGCGAGTTGAATGATATAACGTTTCAACGAACCTTCAAAAATTAATTTGTTTTTCAAACTATTTAAAGTTTTTAAACATTTTAAAATATTTTATCTCTTAAACCCATATGTCGTTTTAAATAAAATAAAAATTTTAAAAATATTTCATATCAAAAAAAAAAAGTCGGTCAGTGGTGGAAGTACTTTGTCTTTGGGTAGGATACTGATGGTGGATATATTGAATTTGAAAGCAATGATAAATCATTTCTTTCTAAAAAAAAAAAAAATTCTGAGTGAAGCTTTGGTGGATATATTTGGTAATTACTGTACATTATGCTAATAATATAAAATAATATGATTAATATTATATAAAATAATGAACAAAAATAAATTTAAAAAGTTATTTTTTTTAATTAATTTTTTTTTTAAAGAGATTCAAACCGAGGTCCCTGTGCATGGCAATACCATACCATTGGCTGTCACTAAACTATATTATAACACTGTTGAAAAATAAAAATGAATAAACGTTTTAAACAAACAATGAAATTCTCAAATTTCAATTTGATATAATTTTAAAATCAAGTCCGGCCGCCAAATTCTGACTTGGCCATTATTTTTTTGATCAAAAAATACATATTTTTAGAAAAAAAAATGCAAAAAATTGAATCCTCCTGTAAAGTAGAAAAGTTATACCTATTATGATTAAATGTCTCAAAGTTGAAAATTGCCATAATTAGCCTCGTATATGGTGGAAACTTCAAGACTCCAACATCAATATTTTCGGAGAAATGAAGAACTTTTACCACAATCGTGTTTACCGTTTTGTATGCTAATTTTTTGGTAGTTTTTTCTTACGCGTTTATCGAAAAAATTACAAATCAAAAAATGACTTCTTTTAAGTATCAACTAGATACAATTTACTAACAGAAAATAGTGCTACATGTACTTCTTTTTATAGAATTTTTGTATACAGATATGAAAAAAATAAATAAATAAAACACATCATCGTGAAACCAATACATTCCTCGCTTCACTCAGAATCTAAAATACTAAGAGATATTTCAAAACGCGTAATAACATTACGACTATAAATATTTTGTCTTACATAATAAAATACTTATATCCATAATCCATACATAACGTATATTATAAAAAAAATATTTAATATTATTGACAATAATATAAGTAAAAATTTAATGAAATATTTAATTTTATTTGGTTTTATTTGTATATTTCAGTATCTACAATTTTGTTATAATTTAAAGGTTTTGAAATTAAATTAATATTTATTCAATTTTCAAGGTGAATGGTTATAATTAATGTTCATAGATATTTATCTTGTAAAATACGTATTTGTAACATATAATAATTCGAAATTGAATAATGTGTATGTGAATAATTAAAGTTGAATAATTTATATGGATCTATATGGAATGAAATATTATGTAGCTTTTTTTAAAAATTCTATCTACTTTAACCACATAAATTCAAACTCGGTAGGCTTCCTCTTGTGGATATAAAAAATAAATCGGTACCTATTCTAAACGTATAATTAATCCCTCTACGGGGAAACTGGAAAGGAAAGGGGGTTACTTTTTTGAATTGTCATAGAGCATTTAGTTTTAGTCGTTAAGTTCTCAGAGTACCACTAATGGGTAGAGGGTATATCACCGTGTAACATATTAGTCCCCCCCCTTCGTTTTTTGGTTTTGCTATGACTCCGGCATTATTAATGATTGGAACACCGTATTTTTGGAATAAACCTTGGTTCAGGGTCCTTCAAGAAGTACGCCCAGCAAGTTACCCTTTCAAGGTATTTTTCTGATAATCACTTTTTGCTAATCTCATTGAATCAAAACTTGGTAATCTTAATTAAACAAGCATAGGAAGTAGATCTTGCAATTTTTATTAAGAATGGAAGGGGTACCATTAATTTTAATTAAAGTAATGTACGACTAATATTTTATAAAATTTTCAAGTCCTAAAACTCAAAATTCACCTTTTTATGAATTAATTATTTCAAAATCTAAAAATTCTATACATTTCCTAAAAATGAATAGTAGAAGTAGTAGCAGTATGGTACATACATAGATACATATTTTCTCAACATTTACAAAGACTGTAGTATGATTATTTTCGAAGGAGAAATAACTATACGCAATGTTGACGAAATGGTATTTTTACCGGTTTTTTGTCGTTATTCGGTAGTTTTTTCTGCCACGTTAAAAAACGATTGAGAAAATCGAAAAATGACCTCTTTAAAGTACATTTTTTATCCAATTTTTTATAAAAATAAATAAATAAATATCATTGTAAAACCACTATAGATCCCTCGCTTCGCTCAGAATCTTAAATCCAGATAATCGTTAGTCACAATTTTGTTTGATAGTCTTTCGTAAAAATGTATGTTGTAGGCGTAATAATGAAGGAGTGAGTCTCGCGATTACCACGTTTTAAGGAATATTATATAGGCAGTTTCTCATTTTGTCCCTTGACGGTGAGTGTCATATTCATACATAATCATTAGGTAAAGTTAATATAATATTAGAAGCTATTATAATATTCATCCGCGTACACAGGACAGCAATCATTATATAGTTACCACTTTTATAATAGTTTCCTCCTAAGAGGGTTACATAATATTACAACCGTACATGATGACCAATTATTAATACAGCACCTAATTCGCCAAAAGCAAAATACAAAAAAGAACATTGTGGGGGATAAGTAATCGAATTAAACGATGGTTTGGAATTAGGTGTAATGAAATCTCGATTTAGATGTTTATCCAAGCAAAGAGTACTCTCTCAAAATGTGCTCTATATTTTAGTGTAGATTTTGTGTAGATTTCAGATTAGCTTCAATTTTGAATAATAATGCTGAACAAAATAATATTGTTAATGGTATACCGGTTGGTCAAAGATATGGCATACCTGCAGCCGCTAGAAGAAAAGCTAAAGAACAAATAGTTCAAAACTATTTTTCCTAATTGTATTATTAAATGTTAATTTTTCATTATGAATGTTTATAAAATTTATTAAAAATATTAATAAATATAACATAACTAATATTATAATATACACATTTTGAAAACATTTTGTATTATATTTGTATAGAATAGAATACAATAATATTATATATTAGGTATTTATATACCTAATATATACATTACAACGATTACAATTTACAATTAAATATATCAAAATATCATTCATGGAGTATAGAAAATAATGAATATTTAGTACGATTGGTATATAGGAAGTGGAATTTGGAGACAAAGCTTTATAGCCATTTTAATTTGTATTATAACAAATAGGACATTAAGGGTAAAAAAAAAAAATGTATAATATATTTCGTAACATAATATTTTATATGATATATTAATACAATGTATACAATGAATACATTATAATAAACAAAAAAATTACTACATTAATTTTAGTGATTAAAATGAATTAGTAAAATGGACAATTCAATATTAATATAAATGTTATTAAAATATAATGTAATTGATTTTTATTTTGTATCCATTACTTCACTATATGGTATGTTACATAAAATTTAAAGTGAGAATTTAATACTATTACTCAACTATTTAAAAAGTATATATATATTTTTACGATAACTAATGTCTTATTCAATTCTTGTTTGAGCCCATCATACCATTTGTAAAAATTTCACTTACTTTATTGAAAACATAATGCAACTTTGTAAATTACAAATAAAAATTTAATACAAATACTGAGTATAAAAATTCAAGTTTTCTTATAAGTTATAATATTTATTTTAATTTATTTATACATACTTATATTGTTGTCATTATACTTGAGTTTTTTATTTGGCCAAAATATTGAACATTGTTTATGTGTGATTGAAAAAATTTCAAAATCGAAAAACCGCATACAGATTAATATTATTCGTATTATTTACAAATTATAGTTGATATAATTACTGTGTAAAAATTAAAACTATAGAATAGGGAATATTATTGACGGTAGTTAAATTAATCTCACGTAATCACAGTGATAATTAAATTATTGTGTTTATTAAATTATAGAGAACACCGCTGCAGTGTCTTTAAAAATGTTCTGTTCCCAAAAATATACGAACTCGACCGTTGTTATAAATAATATTTTCAGCGTATTCAGAAATGTCTAAAGTGTTGGAATTATAAATTTAGAATAATAACAACGGTTAGCTTACGGCTAACCAGAAACCATTTTGTGGATGAATACTATTTAGCAGGTGTGACATCAAAGAAAACTTCACCGACATTCGGCTTACACGCTGTACGCCGCAATTAATGTTTACATATAATGTTCAAGACCGGCAAATCGTTAAATTTGGACAATATTTCATGTGTAAATAATTAATATGCAAAACATTGTATACGCACACGAATATTCATATTTTAAAATATATTTATATATTTCAGAGACAAGTTTAACAAATTATTTTGGGAGTTTAAAGTTTGTGTTATTGATGAATTATGTGGGGCTATGGCGGTAATGGTCCACCTGGAATTTAGCTGATCCTCGTCGTATATCAAAATTAAACAAATAGAATTAAAAAAATAATAATAATAAATTCGTAAATTCAATTATGTAATATAGGCACCGTTTACACGGTCAGAATACAATAATCCGTTATACGTTTATGTAAATATTATGTAAAAAAAAAAACAAAAAAATACGTTTATATAATCTGTATTCAAATTTATAGATTTTCCGTGAACCTATATAATATTTATATTTCATGGAGAACACTGAGCGTTTAATGTTAGGCAATAGTGTACATTTTATCTGTTCTATTGTTTATGGTCGCAAAACAAAAAATATATTTATTTTTATACGGAGATAATATCGTTTAAAAGTAAAGATTTACAGTTCTAATTTACAAATTGTGTTGGATAATAATTAATGAAATTCCATTGATGTCTCGTTATATAGTTTTAAGGTAATTATTGAGTGGGTACTGTAGATTTCAATTTACATTATTCATAATAAATTATCAAAAATTATATTATTATAAGTAGGTATTTGAATGGGGTTAACCGATTTAAATGTATATTTTAGAAGCTACACCAGTCGTAAAATAAAGTATGCTCTATGAATAAATCACACGTAACGATATGTTTCTATCGATGAAATTCAAAAAAAAAACATTGCGTACACGAGATTAAAGAGTGATAATGTGGGAGTCGGTAACCGACGACAAACAATACACGGGAATAGCACAAAAAGCACATGATACGAGTGTCGGAAGTTGGGTTTCGCGTGTATTAAGTTTCCATAACATGATAGGACGGATTTCGCGTGCGCTAAAGATTTACCACGGAATTGTTTAGCACATCGTTCGACAACGAATCCTATCTTTCCTACCCTTTTCTCACCTTTTACAGTTTACTCCTTTTGTGATATTTTTCACCGCGAAATGTTTCCATCGTCGTGTTCCGTATCGCTCACGATATCACATTTTACACCACACGATATAATATCCCGGGTCCTACATCTTCCACATCATGCTGCCCATCCGTCAACACGGCCAAAAATAACGTTAGACACCACAACCACCGGCCGTGTTCATATAATAGAACCACCGAGATAATCAAAATAAATACAATTTAATTTTAACGATCAAATTTTCAAATGTTACAATATGCGGTGGTCCTGTACACTACTAGACGACAGGTGTATTAATAATTACGATAACGATTAAATATACTGCACTTACGGAAATAATATATAGGTAGGTAATTAAATAATTATATAAATAAAGGAGGTTCAGTTAAATAAGTTCGAAATGAATCGAATTTTTCCAAACAATCGTCATCGCTCCGATTTTAATTATACACATATTTTTTTCATGGTTTATGTATACTTAAAAACAGTGCCGGATCTAGGGGGGGGGGGACACTTGCCCCGGGCACCATTATGATGGTGCTCAAAATGTTAAAATATTTAAACTTTTCGTCCCGCTTTTAAAATGGGCGCTACAATTATTTTTGCCCCGGCCGACAAATTCTCTAGATCCGGCACTGCTTAAAAACTATATATTTTACCACACTTAGATTATTATTGACACCAAATGAGTATTCTGTGGTTCTATAAACTTTTTTTTAAAGGAAGCCCTTCTTTTCCGAAATTAATTATTCATGTAATTCACTGCGGAAAATGTTTATGTACCGAAATGAACATTTGGATAATTACAAGATTATTACTTGTCTTACTTATCTTATACTCCAATAAGGATAATAGCTAGTCTCCTTAAACTGTAATACATGTGATATCAATATTGCAATAAATTCGTTCTTTTATAAAATAAATAATACAATCAATTTGTCTATAACTACCAAACGATTTCATCAACCTAAATTTAAGTATAAAATTAAAAAATGGGTCACTACAGGTATAATTGTATCGATACGGCACAGACATAAAATATTTAATAAAATTAAACAACAACCCTTCAATACTAAACTCAAATCTTGCTTATAAAATATATAGAAACGTTTTAACAAAAATTATTAAATCTGCTAAAGATATATTTTTTTCTAAGCAAATAAGTAAAGCACAAGGAAATTCAAAAAAAGTATGAAATTTAATAAAGGAATCAATAAATAATAAATAAAATAGAAAAACTCCAACTGATGTTGCATCGTTAATAGATAAACAAAATCATAATAATATTATCCATGAAAGTAAAGATATTGACAATAAATTTAATATTTTTTTTACGAATGTAATCACTATAAATAATTCTGATTCCAGAACTAATATAAACTCTATTTTTCTTAGGCCTATCTCTAAGGATGAAATTAAAAATTATATCCTCAATAGTAGAGAAAAAAATTATTTTTGTATATATGGTCTAACAAATTATGTTTTGAAGCAGATTATTGATGACATTATCATACCTTTAGAATATATTTTTAATTTGTCATTAACTTCTGGAATTTTCCCAAATGCATTTAAGGAAACTACTATATCCCTTTCCTGACTGACGGGACTTTAAAGTCCGTCACAAAAAAAAAATTCAAAATAAATCATAGAACATAATTTAACATCTGGTAATGACTGATGGGACTTTATAGTCCCATATCATCTTTGAAAAAAATATCAGAGATGTTATAATTAAAGTTTATCATAAGTTTAATAAACTTTTTCTTATCACTATTTTACATTTCTGTGATTTCAATTTTTCTGTTTTTTTGCTGATAAAAAGGGTCAATTTTTTTAAGGTAAGCATACAAATTTTATATTTTTATGAATATTTAATATGTAATTAATGTAATGTTTCAATTACTATTACCATAAATACTTTTAGTTAATTACAGTACGAGTATGTAATTAAAATGGTGGGACTTTGAAGTCCCATCAGCCATAAACAGTTTCAATGCAAATATTAGTTATTACCTACATTGAATTGTAAATATTGATCAATTTCTAATATTTATTTTAGAAAATGGAGAACTTAGGCATTCATGATATTGAAAAATATTTAGAAGAAATCCCTGATGATGCTGATGTAGTATCTGATTTTGGAGAAAATAACGAAAATCAAATAAGTGGTGGCATCGTTTGTTTTTTGGCCTTATAGATATTATGTTTATAAATTCATATGTGGTGTATACCACACTGTTTGGTAAAATGCCATTGCTAGAGTACAGAAGATCTGTAGTACAAGGGTTATTAACCAAACAAACCCCAAAAACGAGAAACTCTCCAGCTCAAAAACCTAAAAACAATAAAAGAAGAAAAACTGAATTTTCAGTATCAAAGGACGTAAAGACTGGAAACAGAGGCATACATTGGCCAAATTTTGTTGAAAATCGTGCCAGATGTGAGGTGTGCAGCTCAAAAGGGATAGAGTCCAGGCCTCATTCCAAGTGTTCGCATTGCAACACATTTTTGTGTTGTAATGAAAAAAAAAATTGTTTCAATGAATACCATGACATTTTGTAAATATTGTAAATAATTATTTTTAATAAAGATTACTAAATTTTGATGTCCTTATATTTTTAATTAATTAATTTATAAAATTTCATAATTATATCCTTAATTTTTACATTGCTTATATGCAAAAAAATAATGTGCTACATGGCCGTCGGGACTTTTGAGTCCAGACCGTAGATGACCGACGGGACCCAAAAGTTCCAGGACCAAAAAAGGATGAACAACTAAAAAAAAAAATATAACAAAAATATTACTATAAATAAATGTAGTATAAAAATTGAATTTTCAAAAAAAAATTATACTTTTTAATGTTTTTTAAGCTTTGGTCAGGAAAGGGATATAGTAATAATTATTTTTACATAAAATATTAAGAAATACACATATAAGTGCCAAAATCTAGAATAATTTCACCGATACCTGATAATACTATTATTTTCACGAAAGAGAACATCTTACACTTTTTATTTAATTCCTCGGACCATTTTCCGATCCACGTAGATAGTAGATACGTATTTTCTTTTGCATTTTCCGAAGCCACGAATAAATAGTACACTCTGTATCGCGCTGTTAGGTCCATTTACACATGTCCGGCCAGGCTCCGACTCGCCCTTACCGTCGCCGACGTTTAAACTTTGTCTTAATCATTTCGTAATAGAAGTATTTAGTATTTACACACTTCCGATCCATCTCTGTCATTTTAAATTTGTCAGAGACAATGTTTTATGTTTTGCATAATTTTCCGGATACGGATTGGGGTTTTCGTAGATCTATGTGAGCTTGTGAACCATCTATATTGCAAAAACTCGCGGTATTCCTGGAGCTCACAAGTTTTTATTGGTCATTGAGTTTATTGGTCTATACCCATAAAGTTTATGGTCTTTATTACCCAAACGTAATTGTGATAACTTCTATTATCAATATTTTTTTTTTTACCTTTGAATTTCGTATTGTATCGACTACCGATCTATCGAAGGGACGCTAAGAACATGATAGACATAAAAATTAAATTAAAAGCATTAACGTATTTATATTTTAGTTTGTGTCGTTTTGCGACGTTTTATATCTTAAACCATCTAAATTTCGAGACCATAGACAATTTGAACAGACTTTGATCGTAGTTATAGGCAGTACCGCCTAAATCACAAATATTTTTCTAGGCAAAACCAAATTTTCCTCCGCACCTAAAATATGAAAATCATCAATACTGACCTAATAATTTAAAAAAAAAAATTCATAATTTTTTATGATATTAAAACAGAATAACATTAATAAAAATATTACTATTATTTATTATTTTTAGAAAAATACCACCTATATAAAAGTGTTGCTCTAGGCTGGTACCTATAGCTCGCCTATATCTTGAGCCGGCCCTGGTTGTAGCCTGAGTCGGATTTATAGATTGGCGGCTTTGGGGCCAGGGTTCGATGAGGAGAACAAAAAAACAAAAAGCATTTCAAAAACAAGAAAAAAAGGTCTTTCAAAATGGTGGAGGACATGGTTAAAAAGAAGAATCGTTTCAAAAACAAGGAAATAAGAAAGAAAGAAAAAGTTCTTTTTGTAAAAATTTTCTAAAATTTCTAAAATTATCATCTGTTTTCCAAAATGGTAAGACTATGGCCTCACTGGATCCGGCCACAGTTATAGATATTAACTTGAATGGTAGGTGATGACATTTAATATTATTAATATTTACCAAATGAACCGAATTCTTGGTTTGTCGTGCGACTTTCACGGGATACAATAGACATTTGAATAACTGCGATCGTACTATAAAATTTTTGAATTTTGTACGAACTTTTACTGAAAATTGGTAGGTAAATCTGAAAACAGTTGTCTAAGTACGACCGACTAATTCACAGAGTAGTTGCCTATTGCAGAATTAGTATTTTAGGGTAAATAAATTTCAAGCAGCTGCGGACTTCAACATTGTCTTTCTCAAATAAAATGTTATGTTGATGTGTGAAAACGAATACACTCGGGCGAAAGCCGACCGAATCGCGAGGTTCGAGTTCGTATAAAAATCTGAGAACACGGTAAATCCGACCAACTGATTACCGGATTATGCACTTTATCCACTTTTACGCAACCAGAAAAAAATAGACCATCTTTTAAAATGCTAAGACCATTTTCGCAACCTTAGCAATATCTCTCAAACAACTTCGATACATATTACGCGGACCATGATATAGAGTCATGGTGACCAGACGTACTTATTTTCGTAGGACAGTACTCTTTTTTTTATCGCATTGTCCTAATGTCCTTAACTATATTGTTATAAGTACATGAAATTGTACTCTTTTTTTAAAAATATCATCGGTTAATACATATATTTTATTATTTACCATGATTTAATTATTTATATTTTATATGGTTTGACCTAATGCCTATTAATATAATAAGATAATATTTTGCTACTTATTTGGTATGATATAATATAACATTATAGTACATTATTATTATGTACCTATACCTACTGCATTACTGTGCACTATTCGTACCTTTAAAAATATATTTATTTTCAGTGTATTCAATGTTTCAAAATATTTTCATCATAAAGACACCAATAGTATGTATTCGACCTGTGTCTACAGGAGGAAGGGTGCGAAACAGATGTTTTTATATGTACCTATATGATACACATTATATGATCTTTTTAATGCAGAATCAAAATTTTCTTACAGTTAATTGCCTATTTTACGAGTGATGGGTGAAGGGGCCCATCTCCAATCGACCACCTTAAATACGCACTTGAAATAAGATACACCCCTAATAAGTTGACCTTGTAATGAAATTATTTCAAATATTCAGTTTTTTCTAGGGAATATAAACAATAGAGTAATTAGGTAAAAAAAAAAAAAAAATTGCGTTGATGGAAACGGCCTATATGAGCTATGAGAAATCTTGTAAAATAATTTACACGTTGACCAATCTATTCAAGGGTGACGAGTTTTTTTTTTTTTGTTATAAAGGAGGATATATTTTAAAACATACTTTTTTTGGATTATTATATCTGGTCACCATATATATAGTGCATAAATCCAAGTAGGTATACACGAGTCGCACTCAAAACATATTGCGTGGCCCACATAATATTATTATTATGTTTGAAAGTCCACGAACAACATATAGGTATGCGTCCAACAGAACTCAGTCATTCTACAAAAATATTATTATTTATTTATTGTGTCGGTTACATCAGAATCTCATGCCTAGAGGCTACAGTGCAGTATATACGACACATTAAATTAGTAGGAACCACACTGTATAATTTGAAATAATACACTCGTGTATTCGATTTGCGTGTCTATTATTATATTGTGCGACTTTACCGCCGCCGAGTTATCGGATTCAAATTAAAATACGCGGTGGCACACAAAAGATAAAGAATGTGTATAGGTATTATGTGGACATATTATTATAATATACATACGAGTAAACATAACCGCGGTAACGATTATACCGAAGAAATCAGGTATAGTGTTCGTGGAGACTACCATTGTTGTACTCCGTTGGCAGGCTGCACGAATTACTGCAGTATATTACGTTTCACGAAGATGCACCTATAACATATATATATTATATATTTTTTTTTTTTTACGAGGGGTCCTACATGTAGGCATCACGATACGTTTGTTCAAAAACTACTCGTGGCCTTCCGATCATAGTTCGCGGTCAAAAATTATCATAAAAGAGAAATAATTACTGTAAATAAAAGACGAATACCTAAACTGTCACCGAACCAATAGAGTTTTTGTTCTATAAGTAGGTACCTATATTTAAAAATCTGATTTTTTTTTTTTTGTCAATCGAATTTAAAAATTTAAAAAAAATTATTTTAATTAAAAATGTTCCAACTACGTTCGTGTTTATAGTAAGTACCGACATATATTTATGTTTAAATATTTATATTTTGTTTAAATTTTGAATCCACGATATAATTACGAGACAAGTTTTACTATGAGAAAGCGAGAACGTGTTTTAATGCATTCTGGTCTAACATTTCTGAATCTTTGGTAACTACGTCAAGCCATGGGTCATCCAAGCGGTCTTGTTTTACTTATTTTGTTGACCAGTAAATTTTTAATTAGCTGGTCTCCGTGCATGCAGGCCAAACCATTTTAACCGTTTATTCCTATAATAAAATAGATTATGTCTGGCCTACTATATAATATAGTCCCTATGTCCTTGTTGAATAGATTGCCGTAAAGAATTTACCTGCACAGATCAAACCTCTGAATAATCGTAGTGAATATAGTGATGAGTAATGTAAATAAATCCAAACGTAGACACTATAATATATTGTTATGTTTGCAAGATATTATGGAATTCGTCAGTCCAGGAAAAATATTTTCCATTAATTGTACAAAATTTTTTCGAGTACACGATTAGATTATTGAGATTTTATTCCCTCCAAAAAAATAAATATAATAATAATTATATAATACGCATTATTTCGGCTGGCAATATAAACATAAACCAGTTATAATAATACGCGCGTCGCTACGATAATAAACGGTTTTAAATATAAAATATACATAGTATATATAGTATGTATACATTTATATATAGTACGTTGTTACTCATTAAATTATTATCTGGTCTAATTTATTCAGTTCATAATGTGTTTCTATAATAAGTACATCAAGATGTCGGTCACTAAAATTCATTGTCACGGTTATCAAAACAATAATATTATGTTTACAAAATGTTACTTTTTAGGTTAAACAAACTACATTGCCACTAGCCAGAAGGCAGTACTACGTTTATATGATGGCGTTAAAACGGTTTGAAATTAAATCGTTTTAACATTATTTAAATCGGTTGAGCTTAAACCGTTTTCAGATGTTTATATACGTACATATATAGTAAATCGGTTAATAAATATTTTATAAACCGTTTTAAGTAATAATATTTTTACTCCATGACTTTAGTCGTTTGTTCCAAGAAAATATCTGATAATGGATATGATTCAATAACAAATTTTCAAATTATATATGATTTATTTATTTTTCATTCATTGTGTATTCACAAATTATAAATTTCGAAATTAAAGATAATTGTTTCTATTCTTGCGAAATTAAAACGCAGAAGACTGACAACTGAAATGAGAATCAATAGTAGAAATACAACTTAATATTATAATTATTTAATTTATTATATTATTATTATAATATAAATTAAAAAACGAATTAAATATTATATAAAAACAAAAACTGATAACATGAGTCACAAATGCAAAACATTATAGGTATCCACGCGTTTATATGTACATTTGATAAACCGTTTTAAATTTTAAAACGGTTTAACATTCTTAAACCGTTTTAAAATGTTTACATGACATAAATGCATTTTAATTTCAAACGCCATCATATAAACGTAGTAAATGCCAATTAATACACAGATGTAAATAAATAAACGTTTTTTCCTGTAAATATTCGGAACTCTATATTATCATAAACCGCATCCTCAAGTTCTAAATATATTTATAAATTATTATGAGTAATAGCATACATTTTTCATTATTTCAATAAAAATTTAATATTTTTTAATTTTTCTAGCACCTCTTGTTTTGTTAATAAATGATCGATTGGCCATTAAAAATCATAAAAATATATCCTTATAATTAATCAATAGTAAGTAATTAAAGTACTTATCTACTTTGCAATTTATTGGTACAACATTTGGAATAATTTTGGATTTTTTTTTCTGCGCAATATTTCGAATTATTGTGAATTTTACAATTTTTTATTATTAAACAAAATTACGCGATTCCTGAATTGGTTAATACGCAGTTGCAATTGTATATACGGCTAATAGCCTAATAGTTATGTAATGATCTAATATTATTAAGGTAGTCGCAAGAATGGTTATACCTGGGGTATCCATGTATACCTAGTTGTACCTAATTTTGAAGTTTCCTGTTTCCGTACAATAAAGTTTGGATCGTTACTGACATGGAATTACTACCTAATTGCAGTTTTGCTCATTTAATATGATTATTCTAAAAGTAACTCTGTGTATATGTGTATCTGTAATTTTAATTATATGCCTACTTTTGTCGTATTATTCATTTAACCTATAATAACCGTTCCCGAGTTATAATGAGTTTCTCCATTACTCAAATCACTTCAAACTAATTTTATTATACCCATTCCTTTTCATTTATAACTTTTCAAAATTTGCAACCGCACTGTTTCCTATAGATATAAATATTCCAAAATGTGAAACCAGCCCTCCTCCTCTCTAATTCGACCAAATCATCCGAAAAATGTATAACTTGTCATACTTAATTAGTATCTAACTATTAATTGTAACCTATTTTTAGAATTTGTAACCTTGCCGTTTCCAACTCCTAACGAGTTGGGCAGATAAAATGATGAAAATGTAAAGCCGGGTTTACGTTGGAGCGACAAAACAACAAGACGAACAAAACAAAAACTTACTGTTTACACCAAAATTGAGTTTTTAAAAACAAAACAGCAACATGATATATGTGTTTCTTTTTAATAAACGTATCATAAGCATATTTTATTTTAGTATTTGGTCAACTGTCATATAGTGATCAAAATGATTTTGTGCGTACAGTGAGTTTCGTGAACTTTAACTATTTTTATATTATTATGTACCTAAATATTTATATCCATTTATTTTATTTTGGTAATTCTATAGATAACAATAGGTAGGCATATATCAATATAATATACAAATATTTATATATATATATATATATATATATATATAATTATATAAGAATAAATATAATTCACTTTATTTAGATTTTTGCTCAAATTAAATAAAATTTTTACTATCATCTAAAAACAACAAACAATACTGAGATATGTTTACATTGAAAAACACTGTTTTTATAAACACAAACAAAACAAAAACTGTTTCGTTTTTTCCGGAGCTGACGGGGCCACGAATGTTTCCAAAACCATGAACAATTTGTCGTCGACGACAAATTTGTTTCTAAAATGTTTTAGTTTTGTTTCTGAAATGTTGGCGTTTTGTCTCGAAAATAAAATGTTTCTGTTTAGCCGCTCCAATGTAAACCCGGCCTAAGAAAACGGTATATATAAATGTATGAGTAAAATAAATAAGTCTTGAATTTTAATAAAAAATAAAATGAAAAAATGTTTTCTCATATTTTTGTATGATTTATAATTTTTCCCAACAATTGTATCGTATATTTTTATTTAACGAAGTACCTACAAACAAAAACAAAATGTTTTGTTGTTATTGCGATAAATATAAATAGGCTCATAAGTTAGGTATACCTATTAGATTACATTAAACATTTAAACTTTATTATCATTATTAGGTACATTAAAGTATATGGATCGTTCATTACAGATTGATTTGACGATTTCTCTTTGATGCCTGCCAAGAAACGATTTACATTTTAAACCTGATAATAAATAATAATAATAATATTAGGCGTGTTTTCGCGATTAACCAGGTTAAGTTATTTTGTCTTATCTATAACCAAACATAATAACCATTCCATTTGATCGGTTATAAATTATTATAACCAGAACTGATTATTTATAAAGTTCAGTAACCAAATTACATTTGGTTAATCGCGAAAACACGCCTATTATCGTGGTGGTCATTAATGAAATATTAATTTCGATATTCGGAAGAGGCCAAAACTAGTTTCGATTGGAATGCAACGTGGTGGGGAAGGCTATAGTGCATACAACAGGCAACACAACAGTAACAGTATAAATTATAATAATCAATGATATTATGTAATATGTATAATATTATATTATATACTGTTCTTCCGCACCTCCTAAATGTTCAAGACCAAATTTCCGCTCTATAGGGACTTAAAGCAGTAGCGTCATTTCAGATTTTGTTAGACAAGGGAACAATTTTTACCGGCTCATTTATAATCAAGAAATATTTGTTCCACCCATGTGTTTTTTACAATTTTATTAACATAGCGTTAAATAAATAACAAGTCGTAAAATAAATATAAAAAAATATAATGAAATAAAATAATAATAAATTTAGTTAACTCAAATATTATATACATAAGTGATAAAATATTTATAAATAATTATATATTATGTTTTCGATTTCCTATCATCACAAGCATATCAACAGCCTTATTTAAATTAATTTATTTAGTAATGCCAATTACGACGGAAATTATTAGATACAAGCAAATCACTCAGTCGCTCGTTTCTCATCGTTAGTTGTATCGTGATGCGTATTTATTAGTTTAAATTTGGAAAATAAAAGCGTTCATTTCATTTAGTAGAAACATGCAAATTTATAAATATAGTTATAATTTTAAGAGTTTCCGGAAATTTAAGAAACATTTGAAATTTGATTTAAATTTTAAGAGGTTTCTATGTAAAACGTACTATTGCCTTTTTGACAAAATGGAGTTAGATATCGATTCTTATAGTAAAATAGTCGATAAATCCATTTAAATCGTCATTTTTTGTATATATGTACTATTTTCAACTTTAAATTGCGTTTGAAATACGAAAGTTTTTCAAAACGTACTATTCCTAGATATTTTATTTCCGTGCTAAAACTATTTTCCTTTAAAACTTGTTATTTCCTGTATTAATTCATAGACTAAATATCTTATTTTTCCGCAAAATTATAATTTATTCTAAACGTGCTATTTCAAAATTTACTTCAACTGTGTTTCCTGAAAAAATTATTCTCTGGCAATAGTGTGTTTTACATAGAAACTCCGCAATTTTGAAATAGACAATATGTTATGACATCAATCATCTCAGTTTTATTAATGGGGACAACTTAGCTATTGGTAACCAGAAATATTTAATAAATCGATGAATTTCAAAAAGTCTTTTTTAGAATAAATCGGTATTTTTAGTTCCATGTACGTGAGTGAATTTATAGAGGTCCGTACTAAAGATCTTTTTTATTCATCGGGCTCGGGCTTTTCAAAATGGAAATATTTTCGAACAGCGCCGGGCTTTTTAATTAAAAGAAAAAAAATACTAGAGTCAAGCTGGGCTTTTTAATTTCAAACTAGGTCCGTCTTTAATTTAAACGAGAAAATATGTGTACATATCTGAAAATTTAAAAAAAAAGAACTAAAATATTAACATACCTATATTTGGACTAAGTCGAACTTTTTTATTTGGGCCGGACCGTGATTTTATTATGCATACCTGGCCGGGCTGGGCAGTTGTGACGAATACTCTGGTGGCCAGACCGGACTTTTTTAAAGCAAAAATATTAATTTATAGTAGGGACAATTTTGAGATATAATTTTCGGGCCGGGCTTTTATGGAAAGTTCTCCGGTCGAGAATTCGTGAAAAGTGGTCAGGTGTGTATAAATATGTAAATATAATATTTTCTACTTTGAAAAGCTTGATTGAATACAAGAAGAGTCCTTGTATATCGGCTATATATATATATATATTTATATTTATTTCAAATTTCCATTAATTGGTTGATATTTATAATTATATTAATATTTCCAACGGTTGGCCTTTAAAAAAATAGACAGAAGCGAATGCTCTCTTTGCCGTCCCTCAATAATGACGTCACAGACTTGAAATCATTCATCGTGAATATTATGTGATTTTAGGTTTATTCCTCTTGCAGTAATCAGTATTAGGACACAGTCCAATTTTTCTCAAATATTTGGTAATATGTCTAATTAAGGTGCGGATTTGAATGAAAAATACATATTTTAATGGGTAGTCTAGGGCTGCAATGCTTTCCAAGTACAAAATTCGATTCATACATCAGAGAATTTAAAAATCAAACTTTTATCTTGCATTATTTTGCATTTTTAAAACATTTTTCCATATTCAGGGCATTTTTTATAAATATTTTATGCTTGGAGTGTGAATAAATAAATATACAACACACCTGTACAATTTAGCGTAGGATAAAAAGTTTTAAAAATATGTATTCAAAAAATGAAAAATATTTATCTCGTTTCGTAAATTAGTCATTTTTAGTACCTATACGTAATTCTCAAAGTTTCAATAATATCAATAATATCCCCGATATCGATATTATACAGTGGTTATATTACAGAATTTAATCGTATACAACCTCGATAACTCGCGATGTACGATATACGGTATTAATACGCGCGATAACGTCAAACGACCAATATAGTGCTAATTGTGAATATTATTATTTTTCATTGATTATTATGTTGAATTTTTTAATACGTTTTTAAACATTTTTGGAAATGTTTTTTTTTTTAGTGCATTTTTTTAAGGCGTTAAATCGTATTTTATTTTTAGGACAATTTTCTTATTGTCCGTGTCCTGAAGTCACGTCAATGTATATACTAAAAAAACGTATACCTACTGTTGTAAAGTGCAAAGTGGCAAAAGGCGATAATGAATTGGATAAAACGATTGGGGGAAAAAAAAGGGGGTAAAATTGAATTATTAAGAATAAAAAAAAAACCACCACCGTGATCGGAAACCGTATAAAGTCGCGGTCCGGAGGCGGCGGGCGACAGCATAATATTATATATAGAATGAGTATACCATATATAGGCCCACGCTCCCACCATGTGGCCGGGACGCACGTGGTACACGCACGAGTTATACCGCCGGCCTCCCTCCGCGCGCGCCGTTCGTTTCGCAAAAAAAAAAAAAAGGAAAAAAGACAATACAACGAACAAACGAAAATCTGCCGACGCGATTTCGGCAAGAGTCTAACGCGCGTCCAGCAGTCGGCCGACATGTCCGACAGTGTGCAGTCGTCGTAGTGTCCATTTGTATGCGTATAATAATTATTATAATATATAGTGTATAGTCGTGTATTATTATTATTATTATTATAATATATTATATATTATATATAGTTGACACGGAAATATCGCGTTTTCGACGATTCCCGAACACTGCACCGACGATGAATAAGTCATTCTATTATTATTGTTTCCTGTTCGCGTTGGCGCTGCGCTCGTCCCGGTCCCTGGCCACCGGCGACCACGCCGTCGTCGCCTCGGACACGGCACCTGCACCGCTGCAAACCGAACGCGAGACCGCGACCGCGCCCGCGACCGCCGCCGCCGCCGCCGTCGAATCGTCCGAGGAACACTCCGCCGGGACCGCGGCCGCCTCGGCGGAAGAAAGCGCGGCCGACGCCGACCCGGCGGACGGCGGTGATGGCGACACCGGTGACGGCGGACGGGTGGCCGAGCTGTACGAAGACCTCGAGGACTCGGTGGTGTTCGAAGACTCGGAGGCCGGTGGTCCGAACGGCGAAACGCCGGCGGCCGCGGGCGGCGGTCGACTTCTCGACGGACAACTACGCTTGCCGGCCGAAAACAGCGCTTCCCCCCTGGTGGCCGCCGCGGACTACGGCGGGTCTACCGAAGAGTACGACGCCGGCGCCGCCGACGGGGACGCCGCGACCGCCGGGTCCAGTCCCGTCGTCGTCCAGCGGTTCGTAAAGTATCCCGAGTACGTCGGGTCGTCCAGCTACCGAAGAAATCTGCCCGCCGGCAATGTCACCCGGCCGGAGGACCTGTTCCGATTCTGGGACCCGTATGAGTGGACGGCCACGTCCAGGGTTTCGGTCCAGTGTGCCGAGCACATGGCACAGTACCAGGCAGCCCTGCGAAATGGCAAGATGTGGGCTTTCAAAAGTAAGTAGTTTAATTTCGTTTTTTTTTTTTCCACTCGCGCCCAATAATATTTGTCCGCGAAAGACAAACATTCAGTTTTTCGTGTACGATATTAAATTGTTTTAATTCGTATCGATCAATAATAATTTATTATAGACTATCTATCTGTAAGAACAGTAATATTTACGGTTAGTAAAATGTAACGGAAACGAAAATTAATAAAATATAACGGACGATCGTTGTTCAAATTGTATACCTAATAATAATTAACTAGTATATATAAGTAATAGTTTACCGGGTATAATATTACGAAAGTATGATTTGTATAAGCCAAACAAAGTATTAAATTCTGAAATAGTTTGTAGATGAGTTAAACTACGTATTTGTATAAAAAAAAATATCTATTTCACTCACTGACATACAGGAATCTGTTGAACCTAACATTACACACTATATTCAATTTTCTGTCACAACCAGTAATTTAATATAAAAAAATAATATTTTTATTAATACAGTTCAATACATTAATTAAAATGAAACTATTTTCAAACGAATATTGTAATATATTAATATTCATAATATTATGTAGTGTTATCTAGGTATATTATTTCAAATGAAAAAAAAAATCATTAGGAATAAAACTATAATTTTGTTAATTTTTCTCTATTATTCGTTTTTAAATATTTTTACATGAAATTTGTGATAAATTTAATTGTTTTAAATTCCTTGTGAATAATGAAAACAAAGTAATTATTTAATTTGGTAAATCTTTAATCATTGTTTAAAAAAATATATTTGGTTACAACTAAGGTTTAAAATGTAGTTGTTAATTTTTCTTATGATTACGATCGCATTTTTACTATATTAAAATTAAGATCATATTTCCTGCACAATGAATTAACCAAAAAACTTACATTCCTCGCGCATAATGTAAAAAATTGCATAAAAAAAAAATATACATTAATAAAGCGAAATAACCAATGATGATAATTATTTAAAGAGTTTCAAATCAACTTAAACTGTTGAAAATTAAAATATATTATGTAATATATATATTTTTTCAATATATTCACTATATAATCATATAGATATACGTTATTCTCGATGTTATATCAATAATGCGCCTATTTGTATTATCCAGTGGTGTAAATATAGACCGACCGCGACAATATTTAGGGAGACCCTTCTAATAAATCTCGTATTTTATACTATAGAATTGTTTGGCAAAAAATCTCACGATATCAGTGAAAATTAAATGTAAAAACTAACTGACAAATTGTGTAATTAAATACTTTTATTTTAAATTTAATTATAAAGGACGGCGGGGAATGTCATTCTCTTACATATTTTCATCAGAACTTTCAGAACCATTATTTTATAATGTACCGTCATTATATTATGTATACACTACCATAACCAGAACTGTCCCGAAGAAATAATTTTTTTTTTTTTTTTGGGGGGGAGGGGTGAAAATTTGAAAAAATTAATATACTTAATAGGTCCTTCTCAAACAAAAACTAAAATAAGCAAAAAAAAAAAAAAAAGGCCATCGCCTTTTTTTACTATTTGCCGACCGAACTTAATAATTTTGCCAAGTGAACTTAATTTAGCCAACTGCTTTCCGAAGTTGAGGTAGTGAGACACACTCCCCCCCCTCCCCCCCGGGACAGTTGTGATCATAACCATGTCGAACAATAGCAAGCAATACAAAACGATACGTGTTTTGAAAAAAGCGATTTTGAACAAGACTATAATAATATCTATACGCGCGTATACTTATAGGTATTTAGGTCATCGTCTATTACGGCAGTGTGCAATATAGCACAATAATAAATAAAAATATATTCGGCAATAATAAATAATGGATTAGATAATCGTTGTTCCGTCCATTGTATATCTGTACACTTGATGGTAAAATAATTATTATTATCTGCGATACATACGGATTTGGCCGTTCATTGGACGGCATTGAATAATATAACACATATTGCATATTATCGTAATACAATATAAAATACGTACAATAGTAATATAGGTGCTCATATTATATTATGTTATGTTATTTTTTTTGTATTTATTACGTTTATTGTGTATATATGTAGTTGCTGTATATGCTTGTCATAAAATCGTATTTTCGTATTTTTTTTTTTTTTTTTCGTTTTCTTTACATCATATTATCGTTATTATAGATACCTACATGCGCATGTATAGTTAGGGTGCGTATAGTATGGGAAAATTGAAAACGAACGGAATTTAATCCAAACAAACTGTAGGCGGTGGCAACGCGAACGAAACGCGCGCTCGCGCGCGCGCAAAAAAAAAAAAATAAATAAACGGATCACGCGCGTGTGACGCGACGCGTTTGTCGGTGGGTAATTCGATTTTCGTATCCGAACGGGTTAAGAAATCGAAAGTGTGGCCAATTAACGAGGACACCCCGTTTCAAATGGCCCGTGTCACCACGGTCAATGCGCATAGGTATATATATATATATGTGCGTTCGGGTCCGAATCGAACGCGATTCGATTTATCCGAGTATATACATTGTATATATTATATAGGTACTATACTATTATCATTTGCGATTGTCTGTCGACGGCCAAAAAAGTACTGTGAAAAAAATCTATACTTGCACATTTTGTTACGCAATAACCGTTTAGTTACGACCCGGGCACGGTTGAAATATAGGTACTGGGTTATGTTATTGCAAATAGCCTCTGTTGTTATCACGAAAATAAAATGGCAGCGTAAGGGTAAAGTTTCTTATCATTACCATCGGAATGGCTATCAATTACCTATACGTAAAATCAATTTATTTAAATAAACATAATATATACAGTTTCGACGAACAAAATATTCCGTTTATTCGTTAAATATATATATATATATATATAAAGTTATTTTACAATTACCTATTAGTAATTTATACTTTATTATAATATATTATACATATATATATCTATTACTTTATATTTTATCAGCCAATCAAAACACCGTCCCTCGCGCTACCATTTTAATTTCTCCAAGTGATAATAGGTACTATAGAGTGGGGGTACAACTGCAATAACCTATATAGTATATTTCAACCATGAACTCTGTATGATCTGTTGGATATGCATATAGATAGGTACACTCATCGGTGGCGGGCGCTAAGAGGCAGTGGCAGGGCAAGCGACATACCCGAATTCGGTTTTGCCCCACCTCCAGTGGCGGCACCAGGTTATTTTTCCAGGGCGGGCCAAAGGGAGGCCAACATGTATTAGGGGCCAGGCACAGACTCAGTCGCACATGTATAGAGTCACAATTGTCTGGGGGGGGGGTGAGCCACAGTGGCGCCCACGGTCTGGACTCCCCCTGCAACCTTGAGCTCTCCATGTATAAATACGGTCTATATACTTAATCTGTTAAGGTCTTTAATTCTGGTTGCGCCACTGATTCTCACTGACCAGGAGTTTCGGAGAGGGGGTGAGGTTACAGTTACTTAGAGGTACTTAATTAAAGATATAAATAAATAAATTTTAATTAAGTATCTACTTAAGTGTAATGAATAAAATAACAACTAATACATTATCTTAATTTAAGTAAAATTTCAAAATTTCAAGGCGGGCCATAGATTTTCAAGGGGCGCCGCCACTGCCCACCTTTGCCCTACCTGTTTAAGACCAAACGATAATTTAAATTCCAAGTAGGTATATATATATATTCACTAATGTTCCCTTGTCCATCTGTTTCGCTACCTATGTAATTCATCGTAGTATTTATTTATTTTACTCGTCTAGATAATATATGCACATCACAGAATTCTCTTATTTATTGTGAACACACCGTCGTTCGATTTGATTTCGAATTTGATCATATATTATCAGAAAACGCCGTAATAATTATAGTATTTTTCACGTGTATAGTTATAATACATCGAGTGTACACGATGCCGATTGATTATCAAATGTTAAAAACCTATTTGTATATGATTTTAAGTACTATAATTTTAAATTTTTCATAAGTCTATTACGCAATTTTAATATTATTATTTAAAACTTGCATTTTTCTCTATTTGCTTACCTATCTGATTTATATGATTAAACTAAATGCCTTCAACAGATATAAGTAATAAGTATACTAAAATATCAACCCCAATAATATATAAATAAAACACAAAAAAATACGGGCAATAATATATAAAGAGTATATATTTGCCCCGTCGAAAAAAATTATTGCAATAATAATATAATACATGTAGCTAAAATAAATTAGAATTCATTGTCTGCAAAAGCTGATATATTATAATATTATAAACATATCATGGCGGATACAGTGAGTGACAATTAATTAGTAATAAGCAAAAAAAAAAAAAAAAAGTCATCAACCTATTTTTTTTTTTATGCCGTTTTCTCAACAGCACAAAGTACATCCCGGAACGGTCCACAATTTTTGAACTCGCGCTTAATCGAACGCGCTACGCTCCAGTAGTGGTACGAACGTGATCGGACTTGTAGGTACGTAAATGCTCGAGTAATAATTATTGCCATGACCCTACCCTCTCCCCCCCCAGAAAAAAAATGTCTCGTAGATCTACAAACCACAGTTGCAAATATAATTGTGTACCACATATACGTATATTCATTGGCGATCGCATATTATATTATACAAATACTGGTCAATATTGTAATTTCCTCACATTCAAGCAATCAGTTCTAGGCCGCAAGTCGTTCAGAGATTCGTATCTAGGTCAATAGAATCCCTGTCAAATCAAAAAATTACACCCACTTCATACCTCAACTTCCGACACTCTGAAAAAAGCAGCAACTTGGAGCATAACTCACACAAAGCAAAGAGAAAAACATGAAAAAAAAAACAATCTATAAAAATCCACAAAAAAAAAAATTTAAAAATTGGTAGGAAATATGGCTTGAATGATTGAATGATAAAATAAAATATAAGTAAAGACCGGATTTTTTATAAAATGTATGATGCTATTTTCTACAACAAATACATGCAGTCAATGCAGTCATTGAGTGTTCATAAATCATTACTTGAACGACAAAATAAACAAAATTCTATATCATATATTTTAGTGCATATTATTAATTTAAATGCATTTTTCTACATATTATTATGGGTATAAAATGTTGTTTAATCGCTAAAAATTAAAAAATATGTACCTTTATATTTAATTTGATTTCTTAATTGTATAGACATTTAATTATTTATTACTTTTATTTTATACTTAATATTTAGAATATCATCCTTTTTTGTTATAAAAGTTTGCATATTATTGTAATTTATTTTTTTTCTAATAAACATTTAAATTTATTGTGTATCTACATATTATGTTTGCTTTATACTATTTTCGTGTTTTTCTTTACTTTTTATCATTAATGTTATAGCTAATAATACTTAATTTAAACTTTAAAGCTAAACAAAAATAATTAAATTTTAAACTGCATATTTTGTATTTTTCTAGAATATTTTAGATTCTGAGTGAAACGAGAAATGTATTGGTTTTACGATGATGTGATTTATTTTTATTTTTATGTTTGTACCTGAAAATTCTACCAGAAGGAGTACTCCGATCTTTACAAGCTTACTCGGTTTCCAGTTGTAAATTTTATTTAGTTGGTACTATAAAGGGGTCATTTTTAGATTTTTTTTAATTTTTTCGATAAACCCAGTAAGAAAAAACTATCAAAAAATTAGCATACAAATCGGAAAATACGATTGTGGTAAAATTCTTTATAACTCCGAAAATACTGATGCTAGAGCCATGAAATTTTGACCACAAACCTATATACGTAAAATATCAATACAAATATTTTTAGAAAATTTATACCCATTTTTAGGCTATTTATAGCAATATGAAAATTTGAGAAATTTAATTCATAATAAGCTTAATTTTAGTTTTTAAGACCTGAACATTTTATCAGTGTTAAAAATATGACATCCTAGCCACATACTAAAAATCTTCAAAATCTGTGAGTACAATATTTTTGAATATCGATTTAAATTTTTTTTTGAATACCCATTTAATTTTTTCGTTATTTCGGTATGAAATGTGTTTAAATTAAAAATAATTAAAAATTTTCAACAAATACGTATATTAACATATTATGAAAGCAAAAAATGTTGGAAATTTTTTTCCAAATTGTAAGCTATTTATAGCAATTTTTAGTTTTGAATCATTTAATTCATAATAGTCTTAATTTTAGGTTTTAAGACCTGAAAATTTAATACAGTATTAAAATTACATCATTATTAATACACACAAAACACACATACACACAAAAAAAAATTTAAAAATCGGTTTTTACAATAATTTTTAATGTCTATTTAATATTTTTCGATAATATGTATTATTTTGGTATGAAATGTATTCAGATTTCGGGGAAATAATGGATCTATAAACTTGAAATTTTTACTAAAGCCGTATGTACGTACATTATAAAGGTAAAAATGTTTGAAAATGTTTACCCATTTTTGGGTTATTAATAGCAATTTTCAATTTTGAGTCATTTAGTTCATAATTTGTTTATTATATCATATAATATTATCATATATTATTATAGTATAATCTGCAGTAATTTTCAAGTATATCCATCGAAGCTTCGCTCAGAATCGTTTTAGAATCGTTTTTTTAGAAAGAAATGATTTATCATTGCTTTCAAATTCAATATATTATATACGTTTATATACTTTTATATCATTATCCTGCCCAACGTGCGAAGTGCTTTCCGGCATTTTTACCATTATAAGTGCATAAAAATCCGGTCTTTAATTATATAAGTGAACTGACTATTGACTATTTTCGTATATTAACATTACATGATATATTAAGTGGACATAACGCATTATTATTTTGCGTACCAACCTACAAAGTTAAACTAGTTTTGTTATATATTATATAGGAAGAAATATATATTATTATTATTATTATTATGTACACGGGTCGCCTTGAAAAATGTATCCACGATCAATATATCGGTGATCGGATAGGTACGTGAAATATATAGTAAAATATACTCGCGCGTGTGTGTATATATATTATAATACAGCTCGTAATAATGGAAAACAATAGCTTAATTCGAGGGCACGGTGGCTGCAGACATTTTTCGCAGGTGGTGCATTTCTATTTCTATTCTCGATATTAGAGGACCCGGGGTAAACAGTAAACAGGCAAATTAAAAAAAAAAAAAGAAGGTCATTCTTGTAAAATTCTCCAAAATCGAGGGGGAATCGCTGGAAAAATGGATATAATCAAAATAAAGGTCATTCGTTTCTCGATCGAATTACAGTCTATCAATATAACCAGGGCCTCCTAAACAATATAGGGGCCCAGGAAAAGTGCCTTTAATGCCCTAAATCCGACCCTTAGTACTATCTTACATCATCCCCGATTACAATCACCAAAATTTGTGATTACGATAAACTCGAGATCGCAGGCGTGGTGTGCACACTCTGACCTGCACTTATGTACTGCGGGCGAAAGCGAAACCACCCCCGATCCGTATCAGGTATAATTATTATAATACCAGTGGCGGTTATAAGGGGGGGGAGCGATAGGTGGATCCCCCACCCCCTTGGAATTTGATTTTATTAATATTATTAATATATAAATATATAATATTATACCTACCTATAATCTGTACGTATATTTTATATTATATGTATATAATATAATATATTAAAATTAAAATATTATATAGGTATTATATAATTTATAAAAATATTATGGGGTGGGGGAGGGTTGGCTTTATTTTCGCCCCCCCCCCCTTGAACATCATGTATAACCGCCACTGTATAATACACATATAAACAGTGGTGTTCCCATAGGGTATATTCCATATACGCCGTATATACTCTCATGATTTTTTTAAAAAATCATGGGTAACTCTCAAATCTCAAGTTATACGCAAAGGAAAAAACCTTAAGTACTGAAGAAAGGCCTCAAAAGTTTCAGTCTATTTTTTATTTTTTATGAATAAGTTTATTTTTGGAATTTATATTCATTAATTTTCCCACTGTAGGCCCCTATACTACTTTTAAAAGAAATATAATTAAGTACTTTTAATTATTTTATTATTTTTCATACTATCGAAATCACCTCTATCCTCGCATCTACTCCTGTAAGTCTTAAGAAAAATATATGTTTAATATTGAATGTTCATGTTTTGGACTTAGGTACTTAACGGCAGGGACGAAACTAAGGGTAGGGTTTAACACCCCCCCCCCACCCAAACACTCAGCTCAGTCGGCAAAAACAGCAAGTTCTTTAGCTTTTTTAGCTTATTTCAAGGAATATTAGGAGTATTTCGGAATTTAGTCGGCACCCCCCCACCCACCCTAGAAATATGTTTTTGGCTCGTCCCTACTTAACGGATTAATATACTCTCAAAAAAATGTGTGGGAACATCACTGCATATAAATATAAACCGTTATTATTGGCGCTATATTTTGAGACCGGAATGAAATGTCATACAGATTGAGTCGTACAGTTCCAATAGGATCTAATTCGATATATATATATATATATGTAAATCGACATTACAGTAATATATGTACGTATGTACCTAATATCTTTAGAAAATATGAGCTGCCGAACGATTTTAGAAAATACCTAGGTTCTAGGTAGTATTACGACCCGTTGCAGTTTCCGAGTCCACGAAATGATGACAATAGACAGTAACATTAACGCAACAACGATATAATCAGTCGGCACTATCTAGGGGGAAGCGAACCGGGGCACTTGCCCTGGGTACCATTATGATATTATGATGGGGCGCAAAATGTAAAAATATTCAAACTTTTCATTCTTCGCGATGTAGGTATACCCTTGCCGGTCCCCCTTAAAATTTTCCCTTTAAAAATCAATCGGGGGACACTGGATATTATTATCATGACTTGAGACTTGTTTATAAAATATGATTTCGCGACCGTGTGTAGTCGTGCACGGAACCGCGTGCAGATAAGTAGATACTATTTATAAACGCATCCTGACCTTGAACTTGACTCGCCCGTGTTGCAAACAAGAAAAATCCCATGTTTGTTTTGATTAATTAGTCGTTTGTATACAACACCCGATACGGCTGTACACAATTTATGCGTATAATAACGCTATGGCAGTATTATGATAACTATTTTCCATATTGCGTAATGCAATAATTGATTTATATACAATATATATTTTATCACGCAAATTATACTCGTATACATAATATAATAATGTATATTTATTATTTTAAATCTCCACGAACGCGTCGGAGCGGATTGTAACAACCTCCTCAATGGGGCCCGATGGAAATCGGAAAAACATTATATTTATTGCTGTCGTGATAAGCGCGATTTCGGGGCTAGGAGTGGTCAAACGCCCGAAATCAATATAAATTCTGTACCTACTAAATTGAGGTTCAAATTTTTATTTTTTTTTAAAGAAACACAAAATCAAGAAAAGTACTTATAAATATGCGTTTTATATAGTTATATACTTGCCTAGATAGGAAAATGTATAATATATCAATATAAAATTCTTGAAAATAAATGTATATAAATCTGTATTACATTTAATAATAATTTAGCGCACCTATAATAGAATAGTACTCGCAGATTTTTTTATAGACAGGCAACGAAATCGTATTTGTAAAATATAGTGAGAAGAATCATCGATAATTATATAGGAATCGGTTATTTACGAAAGGGGCTAAACAGTGGCGTCATTTCAATTTTTGAAAGTGGGGGGGGCAAAATTTTTGATCATCCCAAATAACTGGAAAAAAAAAACCGATCGCCTTCTTTCCGCGTACATTTTATCTCAGTAAAATGATCAACTTACATAATTTTATATTTATTGTCATAAACACAAATAGCCTAATTTTTCAGAGAAAATATTGACAAAAAACGACTCGAGAGACTAAATACAAATATACGTAGTGCCTACCTAGTTGATCGTCAGGACTTGTTTGGGCCGGGCACTATATAGAATAGACGTACGGAAATTAAATATATATAAATATTATATTAAATATATATTAACATTTATGTATGGAAACTATCACTATAGAACATATTATCTGAAAATAAATAGCCAATTCTATGGTAAAAGTAAACATAGTAATACGAGTAGAAGTGTACACACTACACAGTGAAAATCGCTATTGTGTAACGTTCGGGTTTTAATTTGTTTTCTCAATATACTGATATTTGTGGAAATCAATAAATAAAATAACTAGTAATAGACTGTTAATAGGTTACTATCATATTATGTTTAAGTTCTAATCATACGCTATTGATAGCGTCTATCGATCTATTTTAATATTATATTATTTATTTTACGAGTACGTCCAGCATGCATGATGTATAATAATTACTATACTACGGCATACGCTATAATAATTAACCTTGCCTTCCAAAACTAAACGATGGATCTGTTGGAAGGTTGTGGTATACCGAAATATTTAGATTGCGTTGAATAATGGAACATGATAAAATGATTGCAATTAATATTATCAAAAATGATAGGTACCTACTATCACGTACACATTTAAATATTTTCTAAATATACTTTTTACGTTTTATAATTTATAGTTTTATTTAGTTCATAATTTATACATACACCTACGTATACTTTTAAACAATTAATTTACCACTTTCTACATGGCATAGAATCTTAAGCCTATCTGCAGTAGACCACACACGCCCAACACTTTCATATTCCACGAATCCCATAAAAGTAACCATTGTTAAATAATAATGGATAAACTTGGAAAAATAAATAAATAAATTGACGTAGAATAACGGATTTATAAATTATAATAGATATTAGAAAGAACTCGGTAGTCAGTGTTATCATAAACTCTCCGATACTGCAGATTACTGAGAAGAAATATCAATCAAAAAAATCGGTAAAATAAACGTTGGATCCGATGGAAATTTAGTTGGTAACGTTGAATTTTGGAACAAGATCCAGCAATAAAATATTATCAAACTGTTGAGTTTTGGAATGTATTTTATCATTTTGATTAAACAACGCTGAGTTTTGGAAGATAACCTAAGTTACTTATTAGCACGAAACATGTCGGCGGCTCTTAAATAACCCGACACCGGCCCATATTCGGTCGGACACCGGCCGGCTGCCAACAAGAGGGGGGCAAATGCCCCCCCCCAAATGATGCCACAGGTGCTAAGTCCATAAAGTAAAACTTTCGGTAAATTAAAAAAAAAAAAACATTTTTTTTGTCCACAATTCTACATGGAAAAAATTACAAAATATTATATATATATATATTATGTTATTCGTATACAACATACTTATTGAACTATATGATTATCAATTTTTATAATGAATTTTTCAACTAATTACAAATAATTATTCTTTTCATAAACAAATGTGTGGGCGTGTGGCTAAACCTTTTCATAAATTAATGAGCTGCATTATGAAGAGATTATCTACAGTAATAAAACTAAATCTACTAAAATAATATCTTGTAATTTGTATTCTACTCGTATATTGTCAATAAGAATAAAAAAAAAAAAAAAACATTAATCAAAATGCTGAATGACATACATTCATTACTTATATATTATTATCACTTTACTTATTTGTAATTGTAGTTAAGTCCACTACTTAACACCTTTCATAAATAAACTGAAAATTGAAACACTCGATCACAAAGAGCTAGTAATGCGTATATTATTTGACTCCTTTCAAGAATAAACAATGCGTCTATAGTAACGCAAAATAAATTGATTAAAAACCGATTTTCAAGAAAAGTATCACTTAAATGGTTATATTTCAAAAATAACCAATTCGATATGTCTCATAAAATTCAGATGGAAAATACTCCATCTTACCTTCTTTTAGGTGCCTATAATAGACTACAAAACCAAAAAAGAACTATATAATGCAAGCAAAATTGTTTAAAAATGTTATTTTAAATTTCATAAAATATATTTAAATTAAATTACATTGAATTCAATCCTCAAAATTATCGTAAAATTCCATAGGTACATTTATTGAAAAATAAAATGGTTATTCTAATAATAGCATACCTATTTTTAAAAAACCTATACAATTTGCACCGCCAGAAAAATCTATCAGGATCAAATCGTAAAAAATTAGAGAACATAACAAAAATGTTAAAAAATAACAACAACATAAAACAGAATTAATCAAATTATCTACCCCAGAAATGGTCTCCAAAATATATTTATTAATAAAATACATTTTGAAAATGACATAGGTATATCTCAGGCGAACGGTAATTATATTTTCGATTTATAAAAAAGGAGATTTAATGAACACGAAAAATTAAAAAGATTACATGAAGATCATAATAGAAAGATACCAAAGTGGATTCATAAGCTAACCACCGATCACATATATTTACTATAAAACAGGTATACTATTACTATAAAACCTACCTATCGGTAACATTTTTATGAATTTGAGAAAGAAGTTACATATGCTTCGTTGGTTTTTAAACAGGCGTATGATAGTATAAATAGACAAAAACTATGGATGGCCCTAGAATATTTCGGGATACCAACTAAATTAATTCAATTAGTGAAAGAATGCAATTTCAGAAAGCAAATGTCAAAACGTATTGAAATTAGAACGTGACTCAGACGATCATCAAGGTGACGTATTATCTCCAACCCTATTTAACGATGCCTGTAGCATTCAAGAAAGTGAAATGAACTATGCCAAATCATTAAGAAATGGAGATATTTGAAAGAAACAACGTGCTCGCTTATGGGGATAATATTACGATGTTTGTTAGTACACAAGCTGAATTACAAATCGGCCGATTAAATTTAAGTCAGCCAAATCTATTGATCATGGTTTTAATCAAAAAAAAAAAACAAAGTACATAGGTAGTTATAGGGAGAGAAACATGGGATACACCTGATTTGGAAGTTGTAAGATACACCTTCTAAACAGTATCTGATTTCAAATACTTATCAATACAATACCTTATCTATGCTTCATTCAGAATCTAAAACCAAAATTCAAATAATTTTGAAATTAATTTTTAAAATCCGATGATTTGAAATCACGCTAAACTCTAGTCTCGCCCACCCTTGAATTAATTTCAAATTATATTTTGTTTATGTATAAACGATAACAACAACACTGACTAATACTAACACCTACATTGACTGTATAGGTATTAGATAATCGGCGTGCAAACCAGTTCCATTGAATAAAATAATAATGAATAAATTGTATTATTTATAATATTTTGTTCTCATATTTACATAAAATTATTAAATATATTTAATAGAAAATAGTCTTATAGGCTAATAAAAATTGTATAAGTATTTATTCAATTTATTTATTTTTTCTTTACATAATTATGACGAAGGTGTACTTACTAATGTTTTACATTAATTAACACTCATTACAAAATGTGTACATTAATAATTATTTTACATTGTATTACACATATACTGAAAATTCAGGGTTAAACATACTATTACCGGGGTAATTACTAATTACAGGAGTAATTAGTAAAATCACCGGCCTCAAAATCATCAATTCGTATTATTTCATTATGCAATCGTCAATACAGAATATGGCATATTCAATCCAAAACTACAAGAACTCAAAACGTCTTTTTTTCAGGAAAACAATAATTATAAAATATAAGATATCGGGCAAGTAGGGCTGAAAGCACATCACTCGTCGGGTGCCAGTAGGGGGTGGAAGTACTTCACTTATATCGTACAGGCAGAACCATAATAAGGGTATGGCGGAAATGGTCCAGGCCAAAGGGGCAACAGAAAAGGGACGTAAAAATGAAGGGAATCAATCGAATCAATGTGCGATTTGTGCGAATGAAAATTTTTTTTTTTTTTTTTTTGTTTATTTGCTGTTACTAACAATCTTAAATTAAGCCGTTTTGAAACGGCAAGTAAGTAAGAAAAAAAGAAGAAAAAAAAGATTATCGACAAAAATAACAATTATTTCATTGTCAAGAGCAACACCGAACCTTGATGATACGGCTCTGTATACAGAATACGCACTTGGTACTATTGGTTGACGTGTTGCATATTATTTTAAAAGCAATGATAAATCATTGAATCTGAAAAAATGATTCGGTGTAAGTATGACTATTACTGCCAGTTATATATTCAATTTATAAGCTATGTTTGGCTTAACCTTATTAATTATAGTATAAATAATATTTATTTAGAAGTAATACACAAAACTATTATTATGCATTATTACACCTATATGTTATAGCTACATTCAGTATCATTTCGTGTTGTGATCCTCTTTATCGTTCTGTTAACGTTTTTTTTCCATGTCGTTTTCTTCCGATTATCAATTAATACGTACATTTAAATTAATTTAATACATTATAACCTAAATACGGCATGCTTAACTATGTATACTATGTACAGACATAATAATACAACGATTCGGGTACCTATTATCCAGAATTGGATATAAATATAGCTAAAAATGTAGTTTAGTGGGTATATATTATAATATGTTCCGCTTCTTTTTTAAAAACGAAATATTTTTGGGAATATCTCATAAATGCAAGATGACTATAGGATATGCGCGAAATTAACATAGAAATTAAATATTTTAGAATCTATGAACTTGAAATTAATAATTTTATGAAAAAATTTCGAAATCTGTAATTTTATAAATATTTTGAAAACTGTATTCCATCAACATATTATTGAAATACTTACTCTGTGAAAATTTCAATTTTTTAGATCCACGTTTTCAAAACACAAGTATATTTTATACTAAAATAATAAATTTCGAAAAAAATATAAGTGGTTATAAAAAAAAGTCGCGACTATTAATTTTCGAGATTTTTTGAAACAGTTGAATATAATACGCTTAACCTTGTATTAAATTTTAAATTTCCTTTTATAACTTAGGAATCTTTGGAGTCTGTGAGTCTTTATGTCTTGGAATTGAATATAGTAAATTTCCTTTTTTTAAAAACATTTTTTTCGGAATTATAAAGAAATAACCTAAGTCTTTTGGTCGGAATCGTATTTTTACCGTTTTTACATAGTTTTTCATAGTTTTTCCTTAAGCTTTTTCTTTAAATCAATCTAAATATAATAATCTCCAAAATACCTTGTGCTACATTTTAGTGCAGTTAACTAATTTTTATTTTCTTGTTGTTTTTGTCTTGAACTGTGATGATAGATATATAATATTCTATTGCAAATAACCATTAACATTAATGCAGTATAATATTATGTCCGTTTAAATTTGGTAAATTGCATCATTAATTAGCAACGATTCACAGACACAGAGCATAAAATGCAAATCGAATCAAGTATTAAACATGTTCACTTGAAACAAAAATAGAATAATGACAATAACTGTGTTGTAACATAATACCTCGTTCCACATCAATAGAACGAAAATCTTTGGTATGATATTAAAACATTTTGATCAAAGCCGTAGCTTAACCGATATTTCGGGAATGGTATACAAAATGTTACGATAAAATGCAGATTAATTATTTTAATATACTCGTAGTTATATCATTATATTATTACAATGTAAATAGAAAATACAATTTAAAGACATTTTGAAAAGGGTTAAATCCTCAAACATAATCTTGATTTTGATAAAAACAAAAAAAACGTAAAATGAATTTAGAATTAGGTACTTAATAAAGTTATATATGGTATATATATACGGAAGAACTGCAATTATGTTATACTTATATGAAATTACAGTACTTAATTGAATTGGGAGCGGACGCATGAGAACGGAGCTACTCTTTATTTCTAATGTCATAGCGTATCTCCTTATATTTTATCAATCAAAAAATGCAAGGGTTAAAAAGTTACATCAATCTGTAATTTAATTTACAATTCTTTTATTTCAATTTCAATTTCTTGGAAAAAAAATATTACTAAAACGAATAATATTGCAATAACAAATAATATTTTTGTTTTATTATATTGCATTAGATAGAATTATACAATTTTAAACAGCTTATCTTATCCATTTAATTATTTTTTATAAAACTATATTTATATCATTTTCATATATTTTATTATTTTATTGTATTTTTTACTTTTTTTTTTTACTTGAAAGGTAGGTACCTATTTATAAAATATTTTTACAATGTTTATGAATTTGTGAATATTATATATTTAGTAAAAAGCGAGGTAAAAAGTTTAAATTGAATTACATTTATTTTATTTAACTATTATATAATATATATTATATAATAATTATAACTCCTGCAGTACTTTGCAGATTAACTATTTAAGATTATGATGCTTTCCTATAGATAAAAATCTGTTTCTATCGACCATCTGCGCATACGAATCTATAAATAACCAATTTTTATTTTGTATTTTTCAAAATTTTTAATTAAATTATGGTATTTTTAAACGCTAATACATATTCCTCGAAATGAAAGAAAAAAAATATATAGGTAATAACGTGTTGTTATTGCAAATTAATCTACTCGTATATAGGTAACTAATTTTTATTATGAACATATACAATTTTCAAAACATTTATTATCTTTTTGACGTAATAAAATTAATTTTTATAGACATTTTCTTAAGTTTATTTAGGATCTATGAAGTTCAATACTGGTCACTGATCATTACGACTTGCGACACATAACCAAATAACTTAAAACTTATAACTAGGTATTTAAAAACGACCAAACGTTGAACATTGTTCTTTTATAACTGGTGTTCGTATAAAAATTCAAACAATGTAATTCGTGTTCAATAATGCAAAAAGTTGAATTATAATTTAGGGTTTTTATCGTTATGAATGATTCAAAACGTTTTCCTGTCAAAATGATAACAAGTGTAATTGCATTATTAATTCATAATTATTATTAATGTTATATGTATTATAGTTGTTTTAATTACATAGTTATAAATATTAATTTAACAACTTTTAAAACTTCAAGTTAATATTATATTTTTAAGCTTACGGACTAAAAATATTAACTCTTACTGTGAAAGTGTAAAGTTTGGAACCCACCGTTTTTAGTGCAATGAAGTTAAGTCAAAGTTAAGTTAAGTTAAATAGTTACTACTATTAAGTATTCAGTAGTCCGATGAATTTGTAAAACAGACATGCAGCTATAAATTTATAGTTTCCATTTCTCGTTTCTAAAGTTCGCAGCTTTATATTTTATTATATATTTATGTCGAACTAATTCTACAAATAAAAATAATAAAATCAGGGGTGATATAAAAAAAATTAAATTTAAATTAAAAATATTTAAAGACGAACTATTTAAAATAATCGTATCTACCCTATTTTTATAATATACTATATCTAATATGATCATAATCAGACAATGTAGGTGTAGGTGAAGGACCATTTTAAGGTAATTTTCAAATTTGTAATACACTTTAGTTTCAGTATGTGCGCATAACAATATAATTGTTTATTAGAAAATCCATATCTACGAGGAATTTGTATAGGCGTTTACAATTCTTAAACCAATTTTGACTTATTATTATCGTTTTTTTCTTAACTTTAAATTTGGTAGAATAAAATAAAGTTTAAATTGTAACCTATGCATCGTCTATTGTTATTGGATATTAATTTATTGACAATGTAGAAATAATTTCTTTTTCTTATTGTTAAATAAGATTTCGGTATGTATAGCTATGTAATAACTATTATACCTCGATGACTATGATCATCGAATGATGGTGGCACAATATTACGAGTGCATACGTTACACATGATGTATATCCACAGAATAATAATTGTAGAAGTCATATTTATACATTTTTCTATTGGTCAGAGCAAAACAATCATAAAAACATATATATATATATATATATATATATATATACAATCATTAATATAATATTCTAGCAGAATTTAATGAGAATAGTCGTGATTAACAATATAATTAAAATACAAATAGGAAATTCTGAAAGACGTACTAATCTTTATCACATCATGAATTTTTGACTTGATATTATATTTCTCACCATACCCAAATATTGATTTTTCAATAACTCATAATATCAATACGAAAATCATTTACCTACTAATATTACTGTATATTTTTCATAATATTGTGTTCTAGTTGATTTCTATATAGTTATCGATGTGCACCAATATACGTTATTTCAAATTAATATTTGAAATTCTATATGTCTATTCTAATTTAATAATTAGTAAACATAATAATCCCAATAAACATTTAAACATTTATTAAACTTTGTATGCAACCTTTAAATGTAATGTTTAACATTAAATAAACATTAAATTTGGTTTGATCAAATGTTGCTAAACCTTTCAGTCAACTTTATTTGAACTTATTTTGAAGGTTCATACAACATTGAACCATTCTCCTAAACCTCTCTTCCTCTAAAAAAAAAAAACTTGCAAGCAGTCATGAATTTCTATTGTATTCCCTTCTCTATCTTATTTTTGTACTACCTTTCCGAAAGGTTTTTTTTTGCTGTAAATTTTGAAACAAATCTTAATTCCAGCGATTGGATTCGAACCTCCAACCATCACTTAATAACAATTTTTGTACTACCGAGTTACCTTCCAATAACACATAGTCGGAATTTCGGGTATATACGAATGCTCCAGTAATGGTATACGATTACAGGTACGACAGAGGAGGAGAAATTTTTTGAACCACCGCAACGCATTCAATGGTGGCCAGAATGAGCTCGGACCCGTGACAAAATATGTTGTGCACTAAGGTATATAATATCTTAAAAATCACTTTTTAAGGTAGTTCAAAATTGAATTTTGGATTGCTCATAACTCGGAGGGAAGTATACCTAGCGCCTCATAGTTTTGTCTACCCCCCCTTTTTACTTAATGCCCCTGTACAAAGATGCCCATTAGGAGAATAAGAAAGGTACATAGCTTCCTCTGGAGAATACCAGAAAAAGTGACTTTTAGTATGTTATATACCGGAGTGTATAACACACTTTGACATAAGATTGAGTACGATTTTACTACTATTAAATTAGCAGTGACGATTCAAAAATTTCCCTTCTTTCGTCGTGTCTATATATTATTGTATACTATTCCACGAGCAATTAACTCTCAATTCTAAAATACCTTTATTGCAGGTAGCCGAGAAATGGACCTATATTTTCGTGGTTTTAGATACCCTCCCCTTTTTTAAACTCAATATCTATAGGTGCCCATGAGGGGGTTAGAGGAGCGACATATCCTCCTGGAGAGTAACTTTATAATGGGTTATTTCTAAAACTGGTAGTTTATAACATGAAAATATTAGAATTTATTTAAGCCTGCCCACTCTGAAATTTATTCTATAGGCGCTAAACATTGAAATATGAACAAAATGATAATGTTGAATTAAACATTGTTTTTTATAAGTTTTGTTGATACATTAATTTTTAAACATTCGATATTTAAATATTCAACGAAATGTTATTCTACATTAAACTTTAAACATTAATTATTTTACATTCATTTAATGTTTATTAAACGTTTATTCTTGAACATTAAGCTATTAACGTTACATCAAATGTTTATTTTTAAACACTTGACTATTAATGTTATATCTAATATTTAAGATTACAAAATGTTTATTGGGATATAATATACATTTACTTGACATACATAACACATTACACATGGCATAATATACAATCGGAATACCATCGTGGAATTTTTTATTGTTTTTATTGTTTGTTATTGCTTAAGAATTTGTAATTAAAGATTTATAAACTATTATGCTTTATGAGTTATGATGCATATTATTTCTATACAAAAATGATTATATATTTATATACAAAGTATACAGTGTCTACGAGTATACATTCGTAGATAAAAACAACATATTAAAGTATTATCTATAGGCTATATATCATGTATGATATAGTAATTTGTAATATTACCTAGTTTTACCGTAAAAATGTAACTTCAATAATACATATTTATAAGTAAGTCTAATATAACAATTATTCGTTAAATATGTGAATATATATAATACGTATCATAATAATAAAAAGTTATTATTTTTCATCTGACAAAAAAATATTAGTAGGTATTATGTGTAGTCATTCAAAAATAACTATAGTGATTAACTTTTATTGTATATATCGTATTGTATCGTGCTGGGAGGTGAGAGTTAATTGCTAACATTTACTATTGTATTTACTACATTTATAGTGTATATAGACTGAGCTGACAGAAAAATGAACAATCATAAAGGCACATAATAACTCATTGAAATATTTTATTTAAACAATTTTAAATATTCTAATAAATGTACTACTATGTACCTATGTACTTATAAAGTACAAGAAAAAATGTAATACTCAGAGACGACATCTTAAAAGTGACCTCGGTCTTTGCACAGTCATCACTACTTCAATCTTAAGTAGTTTTTGGTCATTAACCATCAAGATCGTCTGCAAGATGACCATTAACAACAAGCGTTTCTCAGTTGTATGTCTATACTTGTAGAATATCAAGGCTTAAATTAACCCCCCACGCAATTTTGCCAAGTTTAAGCTTTACATTTAACAGGAAATAAACAAAATCTCAGTGAAAAAACTACACAACGTATGAGTAATATGCACACAAGATTAGAGGAGTCCAAAAACACTCATAGGGTAGCGGGGATGGCTGTGCTCCTCCTGAGAGTTCAATAAATAATAATAGTAGAAGTAGGTATTATAAAAAATTTAAATGTCTCTTAAAAAATTCGTGTATACCGATTTTGCGATTTTTTCATTATAGCTAGAATAACGTACTTTTAATATTATGTAAAATGTTTAAGTCTTAAAACCTAAAATTAACTCTTTAATGACGACAAAACTTCAAAATTAAAAATGCCTAAAAAAAATTAGAAAAATAGTTTGCGTTAATATTGTATTTAAAATTTAAATACAATTGTAATAGGATTATTATTTATGGAATTACAATAAAAAAAATATATTTGATTTTAATAAAATCGTGTTTTTATCGGTTTTCCTTAATTTTGTTGTTGTTTTTTCTTACACGCATTTATCGAAAAAATAAAAAAATTACTCCTTTAATGTACAAACTAGATGTAATTTTCTATTGGAAACGGGGTAAACATGTAACAGTCGGAGCACTCCTTCTAATATCATTATAAAACTAATAGGTACATTCCTCGCTTCATTTGGAATCTAAAAATACACTGAAAAATTGAACTTCTTATCAATATATAATAATATATAATATAATTATTATATATTATATTAATTATGTATTAATAATATAATTATATAAAATCATTATAATATAATAATTTAATATTATAATAACTCAATATCATTATATACCTATATCATTATTTTAGGGATCCATTTTTGTCTACAACTAACTCTTATTGCGTCTTTATATGAATAAAAAAAAAGCAATTGTTTAATATACCACGGATAAAAAATATAACCTTTTGATTTAATTATATCAAGTTTTAACTTGTTATTGTAAATATATACCTATTGTAATATATATTTTTTTTTATTTACCTATAGTGACAGATGCTAGTGGACATTATAGCAGTGGTTATTTCTGGGGCAATACGTTCTGGTTAGGATCGAAAACGTTGTGTGACGAAGTATCAGAATATGATAAGGAGGTGCCTTTTAAACTAGGATTCAATGTAGTAAAAACATACATCGCCTTAAAAGCGCCTATTAATTATACGGTAAATATTATTTTATTTTATACATTTTTTATATATATATATATATATACATACTTTTATAATATACAAATATATTTAATCTAAAACTGTACAATAGAATTACGAAAATAACATAATACACTCAATATTGGTATACCGTTTTCTTTATTCAAAATAGTTTTATACTAATTGTACTAAATAATTAAAAATGTTTCAAAACAGTTCATTAATCATAATAATTTGTATTTTATCAAGTAGATATGTACCTACTTTTATACTAACATATTTGATATTTGTACACATTTAATGCGTTTATCCAGGCGAGGTATCAGCACTTAGGTGTATGTATGCCTTACTCGTGTACCAAAGAAGATATAGACGAGATGGTTAGTCAGACGCTTATTCAAAATATTCCGGAAAGAGACGTTAAAGTCACTAAAGTAAAATCGCCACACGATTACTATCACGTCTTTAGGGATAGAATTTTCTGGGTCCTTGTGTAAGTATCTGCGTCTCGTTATTCACATGAGTATTTTTTTCAAAGAATTATATTTTCTTTTTCAGAATAATATCCAGTATGACCACAGTATTTCTAATATTAGGCACGGGCTTAGACGTATACCTGGAAAAAAACAGGCATAACAAAATAAACGGATTCATGTTTGATAATTATAAATACGCCGTCAGCAGTGATAAGTCACAAACACTTACAGAACATTCCAAAATCGACATGGAGTCGGGTAAAATTTTAAATTATTACATATTTTATAAATGAGAGTTTGTTCCATTTTGCCATGTTTAATATTTTTGTGTTGTTTAGAAGCTTCGAAGAGCTCGGATTCATTGTCCGCAAAAGCTCAGCCAATGACATGTAAGTATACTAAAAGCCTTCACTTGCATGTAATAACAGATCACAATGATTTAATCGTATTTAAAGGTATGACCGTGAACATGTTGCTGGCATTTTCGGTGAGGAGAAATCTGAGACAAATATGTGATAACACGATAGGCGAAGATACAATATCCACAGTACATGGTCTTCGGTCGTTAAGCATGGTGTGGATCGTTTTAGGACACGTGTGTATCGTTTCCTTTAAATACTCTGGTAATTATTAATTGTTATAATCGACTTAAACGCAAATACCGTAATTCTCATTCGATAAATATTGGTTTCAGACAATATGGAATTCCGTAACTTAGCTGAACGACAAATGTTGTTTCAATTGATCAATAAAGCGACGTTTTCGGTTGACACTTTCTTTTTCATCAGGTAAAACCTATGAAATTAGTAATCTACAAATCACAATCATGTATTATCATAATGTAATCATGATAAGAGTTTTAGTGAACAATTGTTTTTTATGTTTTTGTTCAAAGCGGACTTTTGGTTTCGTTTCTCTACTTCCGGACTACGGCCAAAGTGGACGTCAACAAGCTGACAAAAACCACTGGTTTCTTATCCAATTTTATCGAGTTCATAGGCTTACTAATTTATCGGTTCTGCAGGTATGTGACACATGTGTATCAATATCTGATTAATAATTTATAGTTGCTTTAACAAAATACACTAATGTTTCTGCAGACTTACCGCACCATATTTCTTCATTCTGGGCGTCGTGCAATTGACAATGACATGGTTCCATTATAATTCCGTATTCGACCCTCCAACCGATGAACACATAAATTGCCCGAAATATTGGTGGAGAAATCTGTTGTATATCAACACTTTGTTTCCCGTCCAAGATATGGTAAGTAGAGACTGCCTTTTCAATCACCTTGAAAATGTTGATAACAATTGTCATATATTATCATTATAGTGCATGCTTTGGAGTTGGTACTTGGCAGATGACACACAATTCTACGTATTAGGAGTCATTCTTCTGATATTATCTGTTCGGTAAGAAACAAATCATAGTTATCCGAAAAATGTTATGAACAATTTTATTGTAATTTCTATCTTGAGTGTAACAGTACCTTTCAAAAGCAACATCTTGTAAGTAGAACTCCTATTCAGTGTGACATTCAATAATTGACAATAATTGAAATTATTTTTAAATGCGACACCTTTTGTGTGCAACTCGTGTATTTCAATCTATATACTATATCTAGATTTATAATAGTTGGTTATTATTAAGATTAAAAAAACTTCTTTTAAATGCAACATTTAATAATTTTAAACTGCTTTTGAGTGCAACACATTTCGAGTAGGTACTATTACGGTTTGACGGTCGGCCGTCGTTCTGAAAAAACGAGATGAGTGAAATGGATCACATTAATGAGATCAATGAAATCAATGAGATAACATTAAAATCGCTACATAAATTACTTCAAAATCTCACAGTTAATACTTAAGAGTTATAGTTCTTATAGTTAATAGTTCACAGTTAAGAAGTTAAAATACATATATATATTTAATTTGTATACCTACCTTATAACATTGATTATTGAAGAGTTCACCAGCAATTAAGGCAAGTTATATGAAGGTACCTAAAAATTAGCATGCTATTCTAACTATGGACTATGAAATATCTAAGTAACTAAATATCTACATACTAAATTATTTCATATCTTCTCAAAATCCTTTTTTAATTAACTAAAGCCTCTGTGAAGTAGGTAGGTAGGTCATTACGTTTAAACATTCGTATTAAGATAGTAGCTATCCATATTCCATATTCATAGCCAAGGCACGAAAGAATATAAAAATCCGTCGCCGCAGACGAACCAAAAACAAACACGAAAAATTGCTCGAATGAAAACTGATAATAAAAAAGTACGACGAACGTCACACAAAGGCGAGCAAAAAGTAATATCAAACAGACAGGAGAATAACACCCACACTACCGACGCGACCTACTCGAAAGACAAAAACGAACAAAAAACCCATATCATCGAGAAACGCATAAAAACAATAAAAATAATAAAAAAAAAAAAAAAGAAAAACCAGGTCGTACTACGTGAAAATGGCCAACGCGCAGCGGCGGAGAGAAACATCATCGGTGTCGACGATTGACATACATGGAGACGATAATTGATGTATTATTATAAACTAGTTTGAGTGCAACACCTACCTGGTGTAACTCCTTGTAAGTGTAACTCCTTTTAAGTGAGACTCCTTGTAAGTTAAAAACCTTGAATTTGTAACCCCCATTTGGGTGTGACACCTTGTAAGTGTAATTTTTTTTGAGTGAAACGCCACATAAGTAAAATCATTTTTTAGTGCAATTCGTACAACTCATATTATTATGTATTTTATCGAGATCCGGAATAGTCGGTGACCGAAGTTTTTTGAGAAATAATAATATGTTAATAATAAAAATAATTTTAAAAATATTTCGCCTACGGCGAAATTTGACGTTCGCTTTCAAGAAGATAGTCTTTCACACATAAAGTGTTTCTGTTGTAGGTTGATAAAGTAGATAGGTAGGTACCTATTCAAAAATATATCAAACTTACTATATTCTCAGATTTTTATAAGAACTCGAACCTCGCTTTTCAAAAATTTTGAAAACTACCACAATAATATAATATTATAGTAAGTACTTATACTCTAAATATGTGAATTTGGTCAGACTTGTGATTCTCGAGTATTAACGTCGATAAAAGGTCGCAAACTCCAATTTAAGGATTTCGGAGTGATAAGACGACGATAAGAAACGGATGGTGGAACGGTGTTCTTCCATGCGATCTATAGGGTGAACACAGAGCTTATACGGTGTATACCTAAACTTCGTGTCTAAATATATATATATATTATAAATAAAGTCGAAATGTGGACGAACGGAAAACGGAAAAATCGTAAATCCAAAACACGAGGAGCGATAAAAACGTGAAAGAAAATATACACGCGGACGCCGGTATCGAAAACAGCTAGTCAGCGGAATTAAATAAAAAGCGTAAAGTTTTCTCTTCCACGAAAAACCGTCTATGTGGAGTTCGCATATTATATGATAGAAGACTAAACCGAATGAGTACGGTACTTTTTAATACGAAAAAACTTCGCAACGCGAACAAGTACTATATTATTTTTTTTTATATTTTGGTGTTGAGTTACTTGTAGAATTATTTATATATATAAATAAATACCCAAAACAACTACAGTAGTTGTTTAACACTGAAGATGAGAACATTGTTTTCGAAATACGTATTTGTTAAATAAAAACATAATTATTTTGTAGAAACTGGGTATTTATTTATATATATAAGTACTATATTCATGTACTACGAGTACCTACCTATATCGGTATTCTCAACATATTCTTAACATAAGGTTAGAAAATGATGTCCGCATTCTAGAAGATAGTCCTCCGTCCCCTAAAGTTTTTTGGATGAGTAGGAGGATAAAGTGGATGATTATCCAAGAATTCGTTGGCCGTAATATTCCTGTCCTCGGATTTATATATCAACTCGAACGTCGCTTCGTTCGGCTCTCATCCGTTTGTATCGATTTCCCCACAATATAAAATCTACTAAAATTATGAAAACATTTATGGAAATCCAACGATAAAATATTAATTCTGTTGCCAGACGAAAATGTACGAATATCCGGTAAATATCGTACGTAATAAAAGTTTCGTACGAAATTTTTAGAAAATGTAGGTTTAGGTACCTACAGTACAACGTCACAATCACCACGGTTGTTTAAATATATCTGCCGGTGATGATGATCGATTACAATAAAAGTTATCACCTACTGTACGATAAAATAAATAACCAAGTACGATGATTCGTGTGGTTTTTGATTTCGTATCATTCGGTTTATATTATTCGTAACCGTTTAGGGGGGAAATTTAGAGAACATTTGGAATTTCTAAAGCTTATTATACCTAGTGATTACCTCACCCGCGACACGCACAAATGTTAATTTACCTATACGTATAACACAAGATATTATCTATCAACAATTTCGCATGAATATATTTTTTGTACACATAGAATTATTTAACCTTTAAAAAAAAAAAATTGTTCAGAATTAAGAGTTTTAAGAGAACGCAATGAAATTTTTGGGTACAAATTCGGGGATTGGTGGTAAAAATCGGTACAAATTATGGTACAATTAATGGGATAAAAAAAATTCTAAAAATTCCAATATGCCGGTGCCAGGGTAACGCACCTAGATAATATGCTATCATAGGTGCGCGTATTGAATTGACTAAGACTACATCGTAAGTTTTCTGCTCCTACAGTTTTAACTATTATATATATATATATTATAATTTATAATGTATTTATACACCAAATTGTGCAATAAATAGCCACAAATTTCATATGAACGATTGATACTTTAGATATTTCAAAGTAGCGGCAGCCACTTTAGTATTTTGTACGGTCGTCTCGTGGTTCACCACCGGTTACATAGCATACACCAACAAGCACATGCCAAAGTGAGTGGTGCATATCAGTTTTATTTTAATAAAAAAATAACGATAACAACGACGAATTTTTTTTTTTTTTTTACAGCATCGATGACCCGTTGGCGCTGTTCGACAAAATCTACGATAAACCGTGGACGAGACTTGGACCATACTTCGTGGGCATGGCCATCGGCTGGGTGTTGTTCAAGACTGAGTGCAAAATCAAGATGAACACGGTGAGTAATGAGTATAATATAGTGGACCTCGTACCGTTTTTCAGTCTTTCCACATTTGTCCCTAATTATTTTTAGATTCCGAACGCTGTGACGGATCTCTTGGTCTTACAACGATAATTTATTTTTTTTGGTTATATGTACTTATACAATATATATAATATGTATATTGTTGAAAACACATCTTTTCGACCGTTAAACTAAATCTATTATTATTATATGTAATATAGGTGTATACATTATACAATATGTATGGTATTATTATACTTATTTCCTTGTAATTTCAAAAAAAATGTTGGTCTTATATAAACTTGAAATGTTCACAGAGTAATATTATATAAATCGGTATTATATTGACGTCGTCAATTTTTTTTTTCTCAGCAATATAGTACGTAATTATTATTTATTATACGAACACATAATATTTTACCGAGTTCTACTCAGGATAGTTTATCAGGATCCATATAATTTACCATCCTGGTAAATTATATGCATTATTACATATAATTGTATTATTATTTATTATTGCTTTCAAATGCAAATCGCAATATATCCACACGATATCCTATCCGACGAATAAAGTTCTTCCCGTCCTCTATACTGGCCGGTTTGTCTTTTTGTTACAGTTTACGGTTATCGCGGGATGGACCATATCGTCAGCGGTCCTGGGCAGTTTGATATTCGGTCTCAATCAAGTGGACCTACACCCGATAGTGGCCGCCGCGTACTCTTCGTTGAGCCACACTTTATGGGCTCTGTGTCTATCGTGGACGGTGATCGCTTGCGCCACTGGACATGGAGGTAAGCCTTTCGATCGTCCCAATCATATAGAGTAATATAGAGAAACTGTTCTGTAAAATAGTTGTAACATACAAAACGCCCCTAAAAACCGTATTAAAATGTTTAATGTTGTGGAATATTTAGTGGAATACACCGATTAATTATTTTATGATAGATAATAATTATTGATAACGTTTATTATGATAACAATTACATAATTATAGCCTATACAGTGTATAAAATCTTTAGTTTCATGTCATTTCAATCAGTTCCAGGCCCTAAATCGTTCAGAGATTCGTCTCTAGTTCCTTAAATTTTTAAACCCCAGTCAAATCAAAACAAATTTTTAAACTATTGGTTACCATTAGTACTATATTATGTTCAAAAATGTATTTTTCAATTCAATTTTATTGAATTTTTTTTCGACATTATTATTATTATAATGTTATTTTTACATCCGTTCTATCGGCCAACATTATAGGTAGGTAGACGTACCTTATATCCATAATAATAAAATACAAAAGTAGATATATAACTATATAAAAACATAGTAGTAAATTAGATAGGTACTTATAGGTAAAATATTTATGAAAAGAAATATTTTTGGCTTTGGACTTAGAATTTCTCGTTCCATTACAAAGAAAACAACTATAGGCGTTTTCAAATTTGAATACATATTACAATTTATGAAAGATATTATTTTACACACGGACTAAGATATTTCAATATAATAAGAAAAAAATAAAATATATAACACGCAATAATTTATGATTAAACATAAATCAATTGAAAAGTGGCGGGATATTTTTTCATATTATCACGGTAGTGATATTTTCGCAAAATTATACAATAGTTAACAAAACATATTATTTTCACGCAATATATTTTGTCCTCGACATGGTGAAACTGTAGTGAGAACCGGCACTTTGTTCGTGACAACTTGGAATACGGGCGACATATACAACAGTCCCTGCTCTATATTACTCTATGATCCCAATATACACCTGGCACGGGGGCAGTTCCGGAGACTTGGTTAGGGGGGGGGGGCTTAAGCCATAATTTTCAAAAAACATTATAACAAAAAACAATAATATACGATTTTTTAGAAAAATACGGGTTAAAGGGGGAGAGGGGTGGCCCCTAGCCCCTCCCTTGGAGTTGCCCCTGACACAGCATCATCATCTATATCAGATATTTGACGGACATACCTATTCGCGGTCTTTGTAATTTGTTTAATTTTTCGGATAGCAGTGATGCATAGTCATAAATAAATTAGTGGGTACACGCCCGATTCAGGCACGTAGCTAGGAATTTTCCCGTAGACATGCCTAGTCAATAAAGCTCAAAGAGAAGTATTTTTCTCCAAATATCGAAAAAACGCTTTCTATAACGGAAAATTCGGGGGAAGGCTTAAAAAAATTGAGAAGGCCTGCAAAGACTCAAGCCACTGACTTTTTTAAGGGAAATCGTGCCTGTTCGATATTGAATTAAGCTAAGCATGATGATGGGGGGAGGGGTTGTTGGGACTCAGCCACCAAGTTTAAATCCTATACTCCCCAAAAACATCAAATCCGAATTTTATTTCTATCCAAATATCATAACTAGATATAAATATATATATACAAGGTATATTAGAATTTATTCTAATAACTGTGAATTTTATCTCTTCCATTCCTCAAACACACATTTATACCAATAATTCTAATTCTTGCCCATTTTCCATGAGCAAATCGCATCAAGTTGGTAGATACTTAAGAGAAATCATCAGAAAATTAATAGTTTTTTTTTAACGCGTGAGGAAATCTGCCAGAAAAATACATAATAATGATAAAAACACCATTTCGCAAATTCGAGATTCGTTATTTTTTTGTAATTCCGAAGATAATAGTCCTAGGGACTTGAAATGTTCACCAAAAATGTATGTAAAATTAAGGTAAATTAATTTTGTTAGCTGTGGGCTATATTCGAATTTGGGTGAAGAAAACGGGTCTAAATACATGACATTTTTACAAAGTATGTATACCTAGGTATTTTATATTGATTTATTATATTTTTCGAAAATATTATTTTAATTTTGGTGTGTTTATAGAAATTTTAAATTTTGAAATATGTGTATTTTTTACATAGATTCGCTGAGAATCGTTTTATTAAAATACATTTTAAAACACAATAATATTATATATATAAACTGTACAATATTAACATAACGCATCAAATAATCAAATATATGGCACAAACACGTTTTGATTGTGCTAAATAAGATATTGTACACTATTTTTATTTTGTAAACATTTTCGGAACTTAATTTGGTTAAATTTTTTTTTCAAAGTATAGCAGTTTAAAACGAGTGGATTTGCGAATTTTTTTTTGGGTACGCACGCATATATCAAAAAAAATTGGTAGCTGATGCGTACCCTCGATCGTTACCCTTCACTACATCACTGTCGCGTAGGTACATTGAAAAGATACCGAATAATTTATTATTCAAAATAGGTACCACAAAAAAACATGTGCACCTATACACCTATACATATAATATTATATATATCGAAATTTTTTAAATATTTAATTTAATTTTCCGATCAAATTCGTAACATTATAAATTAAAGATAATGCGATCTTGGTAAGCAATTTCTATTCACCGTATGATAATTTCAACAATAATGTTTCGTTTACAGGTTACATGAACAAACTGTTGTCGTGTAAGTTCCTAATACCGTTCAGTCGGACGACCTATTGCGCCTACCTCGTGCATCCAATCATCATCAGGTTTGTTGTGATGAAACGCGACAGTCCGCTCCACTTGACCGTGGAGACTGTGGTACGTATAGTATAATAATACATACATAACGCATTTGTACAAAAGTCATCATTACACCGATAAATAGTAATCAAACTTGAAAATGTGTTTTATTAGCAACATGCATTATTTTCCTAATAAAAATTCGATTCATATACATCAAAGTTCAAATTTGAAATTTTGTATTTAATTATTCTGTATTTGATTAAGATTTTTGTAAGAATTATTATATTCATATTTATATTGCGTTTTTAATAGTTTTTACAGTAATTTGAAATATTATGTCTATTTTAAATTCCCTTTTTTTCGCATCGATTGCAAGCATATTTCACAAATTACTAATAAACATTTCACGTATTCATCAACAACTAAAATAATAGCGAAAAATGTGTATTATATATATCGTGTAGGTACTAGATAAACTATATTTTAACTCGCATCATTTTTAGGCCATTTTGTTCCTGGGACAAATCGTCGTGTCTTACTTTTTTGCGTTCATCCTGTCGTTAGCTTTCGAAGCACCGATCGTCTCATTACTGAAACTCGTATCGCCTACCAAACGAAACCACTGATCACTTCTGTTTTTTTTTTTTTTCATGTCATCGATATATCGATATACCTAACTATAATTTTATTTTATAATATCATAAAATTATATTACTGTATAATATACCAAAGCACGTTTTCGACTTCCGACTCGCCCAATGATTCTAAATAGCACACAAAGCGGCGAGTGGACAGAATATTTATAAATTAGGTACCTATAGTTTACATTATATATTTATAATGCGTTAATTCTTGTTATAATAGAATACATATTATTATGTTATTATATGTTAATAAATGTTGTTATATAATTATTATGATTTTTATTTCAAATCATTATATTATTATTATTATTTTACGTAAGTAAAAATAACTTTTAAAATTTTTACTGCAAGCTCTTGTAGTATAATTGTTTTTTTAAGAATTAGATTATATTAATATATTATGTACGTATTGATTTATTAATAATATATTACATGTTGTCATTATTTAATTTGATGAATTTATTAGAATTTAAGGCATTTGATAATATGTTTAAATATTATTCATAACGATACACTGTTTCCTAAATCATTAAATAGGTAATATCAGTATAATTACATTGTGTAATCTATAAGTACCTACCTATTGTAGCATTTAGAAATATACGTAAAATATAATCAAATATTTCGATTTTTTTTTCTTTTAATTTGACTCGAAATAAATTAATTTTAATACCGTGTACTACTTACGATATAAGTTTCTATTGTGATTATTTTAATGAATCCTTTCCTAATCCAAAATATATCTTTGTATTTTTATTTTATAAGCTTGCAAGGTATTTTGTATTACAAGTTTTAAGTACCTATCTAGCTCATAGCTGGTACCTTTTAGATTTCCGAGTGAAGCGAGGAATGTATTAGTTTTAATATGTGTTCCCGTATAAATTATTTTAGGTAAAAGGAATCGAGCAGGAGTTTGGAGTAAAATAATGTTGATAGAAAATTGGTTATATAGTTGATATTTTAAAGAGGTCGTTTTTCGATTTTCCCAGTAGTTTTCTTATAAGCGCAACGAAAAGCTACCTTTTACGACGGAAATATTTTATAAATGTTGGGGAAATAACAAATAATGTTGTCATTTTTTTGGTTTTTTGTACTTTTATACCGAACTTTAAATTTCAAAATCGTATTTAGAATGCAACGATTTGTCTTTGGTATTAAATTAAAAAAAAAAAAAATAATAATATATACTACTCCATCCGAGGACCGAAAGGACGATGGACCAACTTCCATTATCTATATAGATGGACGACATGTTTTTTTTTTGTTGATTATAATGTTTATCACCAACAGTATTACATTAGTGGATTAGTGGATCAGAAACGGTCCATATCTAAGGAGTTTTATGTAGGCAGTTTAAAATACCCAAGCCATAATAGAATCCGTGAGAGTGTGTGAGTAATAAATGATTGTTAGTAAGTGTGACTTCCCGGAATACCTGTTATCTTGTCTTATATGTAAAACGGACGGAGTATCTATACCTATATATACGTACAATCTTCTACTATAGATATTATAATATTGTCGTTTTATAATAATGGAGGGCTATACAACACAGGAAAATAATACACAGGAACAAATATTTCAGGAATAAATAACACAAGAATGATATTTACATGGGAAAATAAAAGTCGGGGAAAAATATTACACAAAAAACTTTCAGGAAAGTATAATAATACAGGAATATCTTTAAAGACTCAAGCCGTTAGACCCGGGGATTATACAGCATTTACATTTGTTTGTACCAGGGAGTCAAAACGGGTTAAAATTTTTCGGGTTTCGGGTTACGGGTTTAAACCGGTTAAAATTTTTCCGGGTTTCTGATACGTGGTTAAAAAACGGTTTTAATTTTTTCCGGATTCCGGGTTCGGTGTTGAAAAACGGTTAATATTTTTTTTGGGTTACGGGTTTCGGGTTTAAAACTGGTTAAAATTGTTTTCAGTTGACGGGTTTCGGGTTAAATTTTTTCCGGTTAATGGGTTTTAGATTCAATTTTTGGGGTTCATTTTTAAGTATCAGGTTCAA
>JAIPRL010001719.1:0-74883 GCA_025469235.1 Pemphigus obesinymphae | reverse complement strand
GTGTGGATGGACGAAGTGGAGAGAAGCGTCAGGTATTCTGTGTGATAAAAGAATCCCTATTAGGTTAAAAGGTAAATTTTATAAGGCAGTGGTGAGACCTGCAATGATGTATGGAACGGAATGTTGGCAGTAGGTAGAAAGATAGAACAGAGAATGAGTGTAGCTGAGATGAGAAAGTTAAGGTGGATGAGTGGAGTTACTAGAGAGGATAAAATAAGGAATAAGTATATCAGAGGTAGTATAGGGGTAGCTTCGATAGTAGACAAAATTAGAGAGAATAGATTAAGATGGCTCGGGCATGTATTAAGGAGGGAAGAGACTGAGGCAGTAAGATTAGTAAGGGAAATGCATGTTATTGGTAATAGAGGGAGGGGAAGACCGAAAAAGAGATGGGGGAATGTAATGGCGAGTGATATGAGAAAGGTGGGAATAAGTGAAGAAGATGCGGAAGATAGAGTTAAGTGGAAGTGTAGGACCAGGGTGGCCGACCCCAAATAGTTGGGAGAGAAGGCGAAGGAGAAGAAGAAGAAGAGGAATCGAGCAAATTGTTAAACGTGCGACTTTTTTTTTTTTTTGTTCATACAAAGTTCAATCAATCGGTCAAATTAAGACTCTGCCCTCACCCCAAAATTAAAAAAAATACTTCGCTACGCCCCGGATTATAAGAACGGGAGATATAAGTACTGTAGAACCTAAATAAACAAATACGTACTAAATATAATAATTTAGCTATTTCATTTAGTATGGAAAATTGATAGTTATTGTACAATCATGCATTATTCTGAAAACTGTATTCAATATGATAGTATGATAAAAAGGTAGGTAAATAAAACTTACCACATTTTGATTCTGTGATTTTGAAGACTAATTAATGAAAACCTCGTTCATTTATAGACACGTATTCTTATGTATTACGTAAACTACATGAAATATGCATATATATATTTATATACTAAATGTTAGATAAATATCCCAATAAACATGATTTCTAAAAAGATTTCATTTATTTTTAAGGTTAAAAATACACGGAATAAGTAATATATGTCTATATATTTTTTAATACAAAATTTGTCATCTCCTCTCCTGATTTAATGGTCAACGCAAAGCATGGTTATTAGATAACTATAAAATTTCAGTTGATTTTAAGTGTATATTATTTTCTGTGTACAATAAAATTGAATTGGAACTAATCTAATTGGAAACATTATGGAGTAATTTTGGGTGAAAAATGGACTGGGAAAAATTAATTTGGAAAACTCATACAATCGCGTGTTACGATGTTACAATGTTACGTGTAACAGTGTCTTGTATAATACCTACTTGGTATTTAATCGCTAAAGTTAACATTCTTTTATATATAATCTGAAGCTTATTTATGAGTTTAAAACAATGGTGGGATTAAAGTTTAGATATATTTTCTAAATTCGTCGAGTCATTGAGACACCTGCACAGTGTGGCATAGAGCAGCGATACGACGCGAACACAATTTTATGCAATTTACATTATATTATATAATAATAAGACGTTATATTAAATCTAAAATCACTGCACAGTGAAATACATAAATATACGTGAGATAAAAGTAAATCTAAAATACTATGGTAAATTATGAAAGTCATTGTTTATTAATAGTTCTATGACGTCACTCGGGTATTTATCAAATTTAAAATCTCATTATATTGTTGAATAATCATTTTTTTTAACTTCCGATTTTTACTTAAATGTTTTTCGTTGTTTTGACTAAAATAATAAATCAATAAACTTAAAATATTAGTGCTATGTTTTGCTTTAAAGGATATCATCGCCTATAATGGGCAACATAAATGAACTTGATATATTTATTATTCAGTATAATATTATAATATACATTTTGACATATTATTTTATTTTGTACGTGGTTTTGTGTAGAATATTGTTCATGACATCAGACATACTTGTATTTTAATATCGAACGACAATGTGGTTATCATACATATTTTAATACTTAATGTTTTGTATTTGCATATCATTCAGATATATCTGATAGATGGACATAAAAAAATATAAGCCTATAATGAATATTGTCATTTATTATTCATTATTATAGTGAAATAAAATGCTTGAAAATATATTAAAAAATTTTAATTCCAAAACTAAATTAAAAATATTAAAAATATTCATTCTTGATAAATCTTGTTGAATTTTGTAAATATAAAAATAACCTAATATTACTTTAATAACATTGAACTTTGTATTAAATTAAATATTTGAGTAAAATTGATAACTAAAGGTAACTTTTACTGCTTGCTTGCCTTCCTCAATAAATAAATAAATTCAATCTTAATAATACCATACTATTCAATAAAATTATAGGTATCACTTTTATTTAAATTTGCTTTATTATGTAGTTATTAATTTAATGAGTACCCTTAATTGTGTATAAAATATTAATATTTTCAATAATTTCAGAAATTAAAATCCAAAATCCTTGAAAAAAATCTTAAATTAAATGTTTTTTTTTTAAATCTTATATCGGAATTCGCAAATTATTAGGATATGTCATGGATTAGTACATATTTTGTTTTGATATGTGGATATTGGTTTAGACTTTAGATAAGTCTATACATCGAGTGGTTTCGAAATTAAAAGTTTTATTTAGTTTGAAAGTAATAAATACTTCGATTAATCATTGCATTCGAAAAAGTGTTTGTTTAATGTTTAGTGAGAATATGATTTCATTATTCGCTCGTATTCAAATTTCAGGTCTTAACGCCTATAACTACAATACATATTAAAATAAATCTTATATGGTGTTATCCCAAATAACAATATTATTCCATTGTTACCAATTAGTACTGGATCCTACTCCAAATATATCATATAATATAATATTGGTCCTCGGTGTCATGTAATAGTGGCCATGTAACCATTGCATTTTTAAATTACCTAGCCAAAATTTGGTGTCAGCATTGAGTTAATAGTATAATTATGATGTGCAATGATCTATTTACTAAATATACTTTACTATGGGTTAAGACTCTTCCTCATAATACTATCTAATAAGCATAAGTCTGTATATTACGGAATAAAATATAACTTGTTGACTTGTTTTTTCCAATGTATAATAATCATTGCAGTTATTTATAATAAATTAGAGAAGGTACACAAGTTTTTACGTTTTTGTTTAAAATATAATGATAACAAACAAAATATACATAGATTAAATGGCAGTATAGAAATTCGTCTTTCAAAATATTACTTTCTGTTTAGTACTTATCACTTTTTTCCGAGTTATTCATTATTGAGAAAGGTTTTGTTAATTTGTTAATATGGTCATATGGTATTAGATAGATCTTCAGCTTAACACAAGTGTGTTCTTAAGACAATATTATATTTCATTTAATATAATAGTTGATATATTTAAACAATATTTATTATTTTCAAAAATAACCCCCCAAATAAAAACCGGCAATACTAAAATTAAATCCCTCATATACATTAAAATGTTTTCAAAGACTCTCTTCTATTACAACATTTGTATTTGTGGTTACTATTTTTGATACTTTAAAGTGAAATCATATGTAGCTCAGTCACTGTTTTTATGTTATTGTGATAACTAAAATATTACCTAAGTAATAACTAATATTCAGTTTATACCTTTTACCATAATACGAAAGGAATAAAAAGACAAATTGCTTACAATTATAGCAGATTATCAAATATTTTTTTTTATTTCAATCTGTTATTTACTAAGATTAAACGAAATTTGAACGGTTTATCTTTATTCATTTCCTTTTAAACTTCATGTGTGTGATTTTTGAAATTAATATTATTTTTTTTAAATATAAAAACATTTTATTTTTTAAGAAAAATGTATTTGAGTACTCAAAACCATTATAAAAACTGCAATAGTTTAACGAAGTTTTTAGATAATTGTCACAGAAATATTTTTCAAGTTTCAAGTGCATTATAATCAAAAATATATATTTTCTTGTATCATTTTGAAGTGGTACATAATGAGACATATAATTATATTTAAAGTATAGTATAATACATATTATGATTAGAGCTGTCGTGGGTATCTCTTTAATACTCGGTACCCGACATACCCAGCATATACTTTGATACTTGGTACTTACCAAGCTAAACAAAAATCTTTATGGGTATTCGGTTTATAAATTAATCTAAAAATATAAATAGGCTCTGCCTTTTCTCAGAATTTAAGATACGGAACACTGTTCCAAAAATTGTTGAACAGTTTGAATCACCAATTAATAAAATATACCTACTTCTTTGTTAGTGTATAGAAGTTATTACTTAAGTATTAAATAATTATTATAGTTTCTTTACAAATATTACAATTTACTTCTTAGTTTTTATTATTTTAATTAAAAATACCTAACTAATATCATGTATTCGGCCAGTTAAAATACCCGACCAAGTACCCGGCTAATATCAAAAACTATCCGATACCTGTTAGCCGATAAAATTTGCTATCCGCGACAGCTTAAATATTATGATACACATACACACACACACACACACACACACACACACACATATATATATATATATATATATATATCTTGTTGTATAATAATAAATTGAAAAATTGTTTATTTATATATATATAAGTATGGTAGAATGAGCGGTTTTAGCCCCTTCCCCTGCAGAATCGCTTTGACTACTCCCTCGCCCTAGTTACACCACTTGAATCATCCTCCCCCGGAGGATTTACCCCGTCTACCCCAAAGGTCACGTGACCCCACTTGACCTCACTTTACTCTTCTAACTGGGCAATTAATTATCACTTATTGACCAATTTACTCCAATAATATTGAAAAATAAAATATTGATATAGGTATCCTATATCAATTAACCATAATTAATCAATTTGTCACTTGGCACTAATTGACCTAGGCCAATTGGCCAATTATTCAATTAGTGGCACTTGTCCCTATATCTGAAATTTTGTTAATTTGTTAACTTTATACAAATTTAACCCTTTCGAAAAAATTTGCGAATTCGACAAAAATCGGCGAGAATCGTTCGAGTGCACCCCTTCCATCGTGACGTCCGCAGAATAATTTTTAGGCGATCGAATCCGTTGACGGGTCGGGGGCAGTAATCCGACATATGATAAGAAATATGCTCTGAAAATGGCGGTGTTAGACTCGTTGCCAACCTACCTACATTTTAGGAAATTATATGAAAGCGTTTTTGTTTCTTTTTACGCGAGTCAATATTGTTTGGTTATAGTATGATAATTGTTATATTATTTTTGATATATGATAATAATTATGTTTATTATTGTATCATTCTGGTATCATACCCAGTATTGCCGATTATGTGGTAAATTGCATGTGTCGGACAACTGCCAATTTCCCTCCGTTGACGTCGACGTCGTGAACCGCTCGATGCCGTCGAGACCACCCATTCCTCTCCTTTCTGTCACAATACTTAGAGTTCATCCACCCTGACCCCGTCCTAAAACGGCGTGACGACGGTCGCAGAATACTTGTCGCCCGTATCTGCCGTCACCGTGAACCGTTCGAGATTGTGTGGACAACACCAACCTTTTCCCTTCCACCCAAGGTCAAATACGTTACGTCGAAGTCAACTAAATAATTTTCATAAAAAGTCATCTCCAAAAGGTTAGCGCTGATCTGTGATTATTATGTCCAACTCTATTCTATTCACCCGGTGACAGTGCCCCGCCTAGTCCGTCTTGCACTACTTACCGGCAACATACGCACTCTTCTTTTACTTCAGCAATATTTTTTCAAAGTATCTAATTTTTATTAAGTGTGTAAAATTTTAAAACTAAAGCTGGTTCAATGGAATCAAATACGTTCAAGAAGCAAATGTCTAAGTACGTTGCACCGACACCACCGTTCGTCTACATTCATTATGAATTTCACAAACCGCAAGTTTGTTCACGTCGGATTCGATTCACAAAATAATTTCATTGTCGTTATACATGTGGTCACGTTATCGTGGTTTATTAACATCAGCCCACGATTTTTTAAACGAATATATTCCCTCATGGCTAATATTTTCTCGTTTATACTCGATCTGCCGCAAAACTACAGGGAAACTATTTTTCTAGACGTTGAATTAGTTACGGTTAAAAAAAAACAGTTTACCAAGACGAAAATGTTCTCGTTTTAAATTCGTGATTGCAAAAAGGATGTCGCGTCCTGCTCAATAAAACAGAACTATTCGTATTTAAAAATTTAGAAAGGGTGATTTTCGAATTTTCTGAAAGAAAAACCACGTTCGTGAGTTCGAACGTGCTATATCAGTTTAACCAAACTATGTATATTCTGGCTGCCAGAGACGTACTTGACGAGATCGGAAATATGAAAGATATGATGACTTATATTAACAACGTGCCTAATCGAGAAATCGAGGCATTCGGGTGTACTGGCGAGTCAACCGTCATTCTTGGGCCAGCTTAAGCTGTTCTCGCTTGAACAGTTGGTCGTGCAAACTCTATCTAAACAGAAAACTAAATTCGAATCATATGTATAATAGATATTAATTTTTCTTCTTAAATAAAATATTATTAATATATTTTTTTTTCTCTTCTAACAATGCGATTTTCCGATACATATTATTCGCCACCAACTACACCGTGGATCGATCAAATTTACGTAAAAAATGTTGTATATTATTCACCGCTGTCATCATCGGACCCTAGTTACCTGACGGAGAACAAAAATGAATTAACAGACGGTCAATCGATGGTAATTAATTTAAAATTATTTTCTATAATAACTTAATTTTATAATAAATTAATAACTTATTATTATTATTATTATTATTATAGTCGTACGACGTTGTTTACGGGTCGCCGTCCTTTTCACACCAGACACCGCCGCCGCCACTGCCGCCGGAATCCAGTCTACCCACACAGGATGAAAACGACGGGACATCGTTTTACGATCTTATGCATGTACCATAACCACTAGCATCAACAACCAAATTTCCAGATTATTATCCGGGGAAAGCTAACACGTTTACCCAGGACAGTAAAAGAGGATCAAACATAAATCATTATTTCAAAACATGTTATATTATGATGGATAAATAATTATGTATAAAATAAAAACATATATTTTTATTTTACAATAAGTTAGTACATATAGGTATAATCATCTTACGTCGCCGATAAACGGGTTATAAGTTACAAATTCATCGTGTAAAATCAGACAATAAGCAGCAGTTTTTTCCGGAAAATCGACGACAATAACTGTTGAAGTGGTTCGAAAAATATCTTTTGACAGCAAATGTGTAAAATGGTTTCGATCGTAATACGATTTTTGAAAATCTACATACAATTTATACAGTACGGTCGTTAATTTGTTTGAAAATCGGCTTAAAAATCTTCATAGGGAAACACTTCAGAGTTTAAATGAATCTTAAGGTTTTTTAGGTTATAGTTATCAAATCGTCCAGACTCTTTAAGCAAATTATTTTTTCGATCTGTATAAAAACCTATTATTGCGAATGTGGATTTTTCTATCAAAACTACTGGATTTAACTGTCCACGAATGAGTTGTATTTATAGACAGAACTGGATATTCGCGAAGATCCCAAATTCTAAACGCGCACGAAAGCGGTTTTCTCAAGTCACTTTTAAGAATCGTAGTTTTTTTCTGTTATTGACTTTAACAATGGTCATTTTCTATAAAATTTTATTCAGTGTGAGTGCTACTTTTTTATTTTTTGCAAAGTTTTCGATAGTCGCAGCCCCATTCACGTACAATGCATCGAAATTGGTAGATGAATGATTTAAAATCAGCTGCTGATTACAATTAAGTAATATTTTTTTGTAATCTTCACAAAATCCGAATATAAGTTTTAACGTTATACAACCGCTAAACTTATCATTTACGACAAAATTTTTATTATAATTTGTACTCAGATCGGTATCCCAACCGGCATTCTGTAATATATATAAGTCATTCGATGTATACGAGCAGCATCCTTTTAAAGTTGAAGATATTTCCGGATACTGTAATTTCTGTATTTCCATACCACTTATTTCATACCTTATTTTAGAAAATTGAAACGCTAATCCATTATCTGTGAAATCTAATGTACCTACCCCTACCTCAGTAGGTGTATTCAATTTTGCTTCGATATAAATATAACATTCTCACGATAGAGTATACCCGTCTATATTTTGAATACAAATTCTAATCTCGTCATTATTTGAAAAAAGTATTTGTTTGGGCCGGGAGCTTAAAATATTATTACGCGTGCCCGGACACCTTCTGTAACGCAACTACTTATAACTAAAGAAAATAAAAAAAGGTAACTAATCGTAATAAATGGTAACTCAGGTATACGGTAATTAAATTTGTGTACTGCTGGTACAATAATTTGATAATAATAATTTAAAGATAAACAAATATAAAAATTCACAGCAACACAGAAATGATAGTATAAAAATAATAGGTACCTAGTGATGGGAATAGCTCCTTTGGCACAACAATGATAAATAATAATAAATAATTGCCTGTTTGGCACAACTAATTGAAATAAATAACAAATAAATAAAATAAAAATAACTCACAATATTGTCAATGTGAAGACTGGCAAGCTGCACACCTGTACCTAATATAATTAATTAGAAAAAAACACACACACAATGGTAACAATAGGTAACAGTGAATCATAATTTTTTCACAGAAAATATAATATAAATAATTTTACCTTGGCTATTAGAGCCAATTAATTAATACACAAAAAGATATGGCTATTCGAGCCAGTATGCTTTTACTAAAATGAACTACAACCAACTATTTGAGCGGTTACAATATTATACGAATATAAAATGGTACATTATTACACGAGACTATTATAGTCGTTTTTATACATTTTAGTTGTACAAAAAATAATAATAATAATAATAATATGGTCGCCGCGAAAACTACGCGACACGACGAAAACGTGTACGTTACACGACGTTGATCACAACAGGACTGACTATTTTTTACAATAATATAATTCACAATAACAGATAATAATTATAATATAATAGTTTGCCTGTGTGTGTATGGCTAATCGCGTTATCCGTGGTCGCGTAATTATGCGATAGTAATGATTAAATTCGGCGCCAACAGTATTGTTTGTGCATGGTTGAAAAGAGTGATATTGCATTTGAGTTATCTGACAATCGTTCGCATATCCTTGCATAACATCTAGATACATATCATCTATGGTTTTAAAGTACTTTTAACAAATGTATGTTTATTTTATATATATTTATATATTATTTTTTGTCAGTTTCGTGTACAGCGCACGTGTTGATTTAATGGCTTTCGGTGCTCTAATAATATTTTTTGTTGTTGTTCCTTTATTTTTATCACCAACGTTAAATTTAAGACCCATATTTCTGTTTTATTTGTAGACGGATTGTGATTTGGTGTTCGCGTGAATTTATTAAACTATCGCTTTGATCTTTTAGAACTATATATATTTTATTTATATAGGTATAATTGAGAGAGTAAAAATTCCGGTGTCTAGGTATCTATGATTTTATATCCCACAGGTACAGAGGGATGAAATTCGTGTATAGTCTGATTTGGTCTACCATCGTTGAATGAGGCCGGAATTAAATTATATCCTATTTTTATATAATTTAGGTACTTCCATTATATTGACTATATTATCAGATTCGTGTTCACTAGCATCATATATCCGATTTTAAAAACCTATCAGTCAGGAAATATTATTCGTGACTGTGAAATCGATGCTATAACTGCATCTCATTCTACATTTTAATGTATCACTGTCTACTTTTATATTAAGCCATATAGGTGTATCTTGCAGCAAATATTCAATAACAGACACTATTTCATTCGCAGAGTCGATAGAGCAAAGTATTACAGCCTAGTTCTATGTTTGGTATAGCATTATTTGTCTGTAAACTCAAAAGGCATAACTGTGTAATTTTATCGACTTCTAACGGTGAAAAAATATTGATGGATAATACGCTAGAGTTCCCATTTAAAGTTATCGTTTACATGATAAAAATGTTAAACAAAAGTTTCCGCAATTTATCGTATTATATTTTTGATGTCTTGAATTATTATATTCTACGGAACAACCGTTAAAATATGATTAAAATTCTAATGATGATATTAAATTTCCAAAACTATCGAAGTAATCTACTTTTTATCCAATTGTTTTATATTGAATGAGCTGATCACAGATCAGCGCGAATCTGTCGGAGATGACTCTTTATGAAAATTATTCGGTTAACGTCGACGTAACGTATTTGTGTCCACAGTCTCGAACGGTTCTCAATGACGGCGGATACGCGTGAAAAATATTCTGCGATCGTCGATGTTTTAGGACGGGGTGAGGACGGATGAACTCTAAGTATTGTGACTGGACGGGGAGGAGTGGGTGGTCTCGACAGCACCAAACGGTTCACGACGTCGACGTTGAGTTGAGGGATTTGATCGCTCAAAAGTTATTCTGCGGACTTCAAGATGACGTATGATAATGGAAGGTAGTGGACTCTAACGGCTCTCTCCGATTTTTGTCGAATTCGCAAATTTCGGTGAAAGAGTTAAATTTGAATACAGTCGACGATTTGACATAGTTGACAATTTGACGGATTTCAGGTATAGAGTCAAGTGTCACTAATTTTATAATTGGTTAATTGGCTAATTGGTCTAGGTCTATTAAGGTCAAGTGGCCAATTGATTAATTAGTGTTAATCGATATTTAATTGTAGTTAATTGGACAATAAGTGATAATTATTTGGGGTTAATCGTTTTTTAATTTAGATTAATCGATAATTAAATGCCCAATTTGAAGGGTTCAAGTGGGGTCACGTGACCTTTGGGGTAGGCGGAGTAAATACCTCTGGAAGGGGAGAGTAGGTACTAATAGAGTGAGGGAGGAGTCAAAGCGGTATTGTAGAAGGCGCGGGGGGGGCTAGAGCCGCTTATTTTACTTTACTTATATATAAAAAAACAATACCTTTGGCGAACATCGGTGAGGGGTAGGGAGCAAGGGTATTTTATTGATATTATGAATTAAAAATAATTATATATATATATATAGTTTATATTTAATAAAATTACAAATTTGAGGGTGAATGTTCTACCCTCTCTTTGGATTTAAAATTGTATAGATTTACAGTTTTATACCTATAATTATATATAATATATACATATAATTCTGATGGTATGATTAAATAATAAACTTCATAAAACAATATATCAATTCGTTTATGTCAAGAAAAAATATTGATGTAATAAAGAAAAATCTTTATTAAAGCTTTAGTAAATGTAAAAAAAATACTAAAATTTCAATAAAAAATAAAAATAACATTATTTGTATCATTGAAAAATAGTCTCCTTTTAATCGTTAATAAATTACCACATTATATTATGATTTTCACACTTTTTTCAATATAATAATCATTACATAAATAAATAATTATTAAAACAATTTTTAATCCATTTTTATAATTTGGTTATTTTTGAAAATTAAAATGTTTTGTCAAAAATAAATGTACTATATAAATCTTGGTTTTCTCTATTTAACACATATTTAATTGAATGCCCCTTATACATTTCTAATAATAATATATATATAATATATCATAATATAAAAAAATAATTTTAATATTCCAAATATTTCTAGGATTTCAAAATATACTTCTGTAAACTCGACATTTATTTTCGACCCTTTTTTTAACACAGTTTATGCTATTGGATATATCGTATTATTTAAATATTCTGCATTTTCCGAAAAATATAAAAAAATAACACCATTAATTCTCGTATGTTACCCTGTTTTCTTTTATTTCAGTTTTCTTAGATCTTAAATTTCTATATTATTTTTTATATTTTTCAATGAATCATTCTACGTGTTCCATGTTTGAAATAAAAATAAAATGATATCACATATATATGCATACACGTACAAGTACAATCACCAGATAATATTATTTTAAAGAAAATACTTTTTTTCTTATCATTCTTATCTAATCCTATGACCATTTTATAGTTGAAGTTATTAATAAAATTACAATAATTGTATAAAGAAAAAAAAAAGGTTTTTAATATCAATTTATATCTACATACCAAAAATGTATTTTATTTCATATTCCAATGCAAAATATTTATTCTGAATATTTTTATTCATAATTTCTAACAAAATTCTAAGTTTAAATAATTTGTTTTGAAGCAGAACGGGAGAAAAATATTTAAATTTTTAAACATCGTAACGTGCAAAACGCATAGGGTACCCTCTAGTTTTCATTTTCAGTAGGTGTTCAAATAATATTAACAATTGGTACGGCGCGCCCGGATAATCTCGCACGGTCGAAACCGTTGTCGGTCCACGGACATATGTTCCCTACTCTCGGCACGCACCGAGCGTAAATCGTCCTAAACGAAACCAGTTACGTACCGGCCAATAATCACCCCGTCCACCGTCGTCTCTAAAGTTTGGCTTAACGACCGACTTTTGCCGTCGTCCTAAGACCGGGTCGCACTCGTTCCCCAGCCGCCGATCGAGCACCACATGCTCCAGTGTCGATTTTAAAAGTCTGTTTACTGCTTTTTATTTTTTTTTATCACATACATTTTCCTCCATAGTGTATCAATTGATCACTATGGAATAGACCATAATCGTGCCCCGGAGATGGGGATCGCCCGGCAACGGCGTGGCCCCAGAGGACGCAACAGCGTGACACGTGGTAAATATATTTTTTATATACAACGCCTTGGCCGGTGTAACAGGCGACTTTTACCTTCCGGATATTTTTACCCCCCCCCCCCACCCCGGTCAAAATATTCTAGGATATATTTACCCCCAGTAAAAATATCCTAGGATATTTGTACTCCTGGTCAAAATATTCTAGGATATTTATACCTCCCGGTAAATTTATTCAACCAGTGCAATAGTTAGAATCACTTAGTCTATCAGTTTTTGTCGTAGGATTATCGGAGTACAAAATATAGGTAGAAAGTATATTTTTGGATTTGATATAGCTATGACGCTAATCGTGTTAAAAATATGGAACCAACAGAAAATATTTTGGTTAATGGTATTCTAAGAGGTACGCCTGGCACATTTACCAAAATAGTCCAAAATGAGGGGGTTCATTTTTTGGAAATGTAATAACTAACTTAGATTTATCATTAAATTAATTTCGATACTAGAGGTTAATAGAAAATACCTCAGTGTAACAAAAAAAAAAATCTAAGTTAGCTATTACATTTCATAAAATGTACCCCCTCATTTTGGACCTTTTTGGGGAATGTGCCAGGCGTACCTCTTAGAATACCATTAACCAAAATAATTTCTGTTGGTTCCATATTTTTAACACGATTAGCGTCATAGTTATACCAAATCCAAAAATATACTTTCTACCTATATTTTGTACTCCGATAATCCTACGACAAAAACTGATAGAATAAGTGATTCTAACTATTGCACTGGTTGAATAAATTTACCGGAGGGTAAAAATATCCTAGGATATTTTGACCCCCCCGGTCAATTATTTTTACCGGGGGTAAATATATCCTAGTATATTTTGACCGGGGGATACAAATATTCTAGGATATATTTACCCCCACTGGTTGAATAAATTTAATGGGAGGTAAATTTTTTAGGAGGTAAATTTATCCTTACTTACGGTACTTACGTATATTTTCCTCTTCTGTTACCTACCGTTATTTTCAGTTACCTAGTTAGTGTTTTATATTCCTTGTGATTTATTTAAATCCACCTATTATTTGTAATAGTCTGTCGGAGTGATGTATACTCTCGTTGACCCTTTAGGTATATATTTTTGTTTTATCGATTCTGTTGGAGTTTTACGCCAGACGAGCTTTCTCCACAATTAACTTCAACAAAATATATCATTCTCCTTAATAAAAACCACAGGTCTTATTCATTTATTTTATCTTTTCAAAATTCATCCTTTCACATATTAAAATCTACGGTGCTCCGGCCGTAAGGTCTCGGCTCGTTGTTGACGACCCTTCCGTACTACACGGGTCCGTCACATAACGCTCGTGTAAAGGACCTATGCAATTTCCGAGAAGTAACAACATTTTCCTATATTTTCATATTTGCTATGATAATTGATTAGTAACAAAAAGTAGTATTTATTTAATTAGTAATAAAAAAGTAACTACCTACAAAAAAAAAAAAAAAAAAAAAAAAAATAGTATTTCTTACCATTAAGAACGATTGTACATGTGTTTAGTTTGTATAAACCATTAATTATTACCATATTTATTTTCGATATATATTTCAAACAAGATAAATATGATTAAATGATGTATTACCTACCAACTAGCCCTAAGCTTTAAATTTATATTTAAATTGAAATTTAAACATTTTATATTTAAGACCACTGTTTATGAATCAATATGACTTAAAAAAATATCTTAACTACGTTATCTTATCTTAAGTGAAAAATAGGGATTTATATTTTAATAATTTGTATTTTCTATACGCAGTACAAATGTTGTTAAAAATACATAGTATTTTAATTTTTTCTATGCAATGAAAAAAACCGCGATTTTATTCAAAGTCCTTTATTTTTAATCATTTAATGATCTAGAGATCTATATTTTTACAAATATTTAGTCCTATAAGTGAATTGCTTTCTAATCCTACTAACATTCTTTTTTTGGTTCATTTTTACTTCCATTATAGGTTTTGAGTTTTTCCTCATTATTTTTTTAATAATGTTTACATCATTCAAAAAATGTAAAGTTTTTGAGAAACACATATATTAACATTGATTTATCGTAAAATATGAGTATTTATCTTTTAAAAAAATCCTCCGAAATATATTATAATGGTAAATTGTTGTTTACTTATGAAATATATATATAACTCTACGGCGAGATACCCAAACTTATGTAGTAAGTACAAATGTACAATCTTTATATTCTATTTCTACTCAACTTGCATTCAATTTTTTTCATTTTACTCAGTGAAATCGTTCTGTAGCAGTTGCCCATGACTTTTTGAAACTCGATCGATTTTAAACCGTATTTTTGCCATTTGTAAAAAATAAATAAATATGAAAATATACATTATAATATATAGATAAAAGACTGCTTTATTATTTTATTATTATACTTTCAAAAGACACAAAATTGTTAAAGTTATATTATTTTTTTTATTACCGGTCGGCGGGTGAGCATTTGAAATTTTAATATTTTATTATTATGTCTGTTATTTTTTAATATAACGTTCATTGTGTGTTTTGATATATTATTTTCTTCAATATTAGTTTTTAATATTGGTGCAGAATATTTAGTGTTTCTCGCAGGGTATATTATAACAACGATTTTATTGATTAAAAACGATTATCACGACAGTAAAATATTAAATCATTGCACTGACAAAAAAATGGTTATGAGTGAATCTTTATGATTTATATTTGATTTTATTATGTTTCCGAATTTTTATTTTAAACAAAATGTAACTGGAAAAAGCGGCAATTTTTTAGATGCATAATTACTATGAGACTTACGTGGAAAATTAAAAAAATAAAACATCATTCAGTTTTCTGACTCCTTTCAGAATCTAAAAGTACAAACTAGAACATCGGTTATATTCAGTACACATGTATATACACCATATGAGTATGTATTACTTTAGAGGAAACTATCGGTAAAATCAAAAAATACCATGATCAAATTACTTTTAAAAACAAATTTGTTACAATTTAACATACAAACTCCAAAATACCTAACTGATACCTTCTGTAGGTAAATTGTTCACAAAAAAAAATTTTAATTAAAATTACAATTTCATTTTAAATTCTGAGCAGAGCAGACGTTCGTAAGCTGGCACCATAACCATAATACACGTCAATGAAATGTCTCTAACAAGTAGGACTTGTTAGAAGTTGTTAGACCATATTCATTGAGTTATTCACTTATGGCGTCATGTGGTGTCAACTTCACGTAGCACCACAACATTAGTTGAATGGTGGCTAAAAATTTCTGAAATCACTCTTTGTGGCATGTTAGACGTTGTTACACCATATCCATTGAAATATTCACATATGGTGTCATGTGGTGCTAACTTCCCGTATCACCAAATAAGCTTCCTTGTCTCACGAACAATTGAATTTGAATTATTGACCGTTGTTCTGTATTGTAAACAGTTGTTATACAAAAATAATTGTTTATTGTTTTCACAGCATAAATCGACCGAATCCATTTAGAAATTGCATTTTTAAAATTATTAAATGAATTAATATTAGCTAGTAATTCATCTTCGCAAAAATGCGTACATGGCATAAGGTAGTTGCAAATTTCGTGGGTGTATATACCTCAACTATTTGTTTTTCAATTTCATTGAATAGTAATAAAATCTCACAGCACAGTTGAGTTTTATGATGGAAATATTCAATTATACATTCACTCTTTAGTTGATCGACCATATCTAACTCGTGTCTTTCGAATGTATTGATACACTGATTGACGAAAATCGTCCAATTCCAAAAAGTACGCACTACGTACCAATTTATTGTGAGATGGAACATCAAGTTTCGTACGAATAGTTTCTAATTAAACTGTCGGGCCAATTATGTAACCGTGATACATTCTTGGCAGAGTTCAACCATACTCAGGCCCCAGTACTAGACTCGCGTCCAGGAAAAGTTTCAAGAGAATGGTTAAATCAGGTATAACTTAATAACCATTTTGATGTGAATTCTGCGGAACATTTGTAGAAACCGTATTATTTTCGTTTTGTATTAATCCTGACATTAATAACTTGTTTTGTTCCATCATCGTTATCAATACATTTTGCAACTCACTATTATTATTAGATGACTAGATAGACTCTTGAATTTCCAGATAGTAAATCTCCGTGTTGTATCTCTGATATGGCCGATATGAGTAATTGATGGGATTTTGACATGGCGCATGATAATTGTAAATAAAAATTATTTTGCTGCATAATCATTGTGTAAAACCTCGAATAATGTCGTACCGTTACTTAAACGCATGGTCGATGAAACATCGTGTTCATTTCCGCACATTTTAACCGGAACAACTTAAAAACTATAATAACCTTATGTCGCACTAAACACTGTATTTGTAATGGTGAGTGGGCGAATACTACTTCTGAAATTGTAAGATGAACTTCTATTTTGCCAAGCAAATAAATTATACATAGGTACACAATGATTAATTATAAAAACACAAAGTTATAAATTATGTCAAAAAAATATATAAGTACTTGGGAATTTTAATAATAATACAATAAACAAGTACGTCCTCTTCGGATGGAATCGAATAAATAATAATGCATACAAACTTTAAAAAAATAAAACATCGTGAAACAGAGCATACGCTCGACACACGTTGAGATAAGGCTGGCGCGCCAATAGGTTAGCAACCATACCACAGAATAATAATAACCATACCATCCAGACATGACTACAATATCTAATTAATAACAACCACTGTTATCATAGAATACAATAGAAGTGACACTTAAAGCGGATAACAGTTTGTTTAAAACTATCCGAGGCCCCCGTCTTGAAGTTATTAACGTTTATTCCAATGCGACGACAACCAAATCCTGGGAAAGAATTAATGTCACAGGGAGTTTTAGCACAAAAATTGCATAAAAAAATATTTTAAAAGTTTATAACGTACGTCATACAAGCACATTTTTCGTAATTACGTTGTTTATTTAAAAACCCAGATTTTGAGACTATAACCTGTTTTATTTTTCTACATTATCTTTTTTGTGATTGGAAGTGATTATATGTATTCGTAGTGATACAATGGTCAGTTGATTTTCGAGTTTAATGAAAAATATATTGCCTGTAGAAAGGAAATCTGAACAGTGACTCTTCTATTATGTTCTATGCTATTATCTAATATTTTCATTGATTCGTTAGTTTTTTAAATTTCATATAGTAATTTATTCGTTATGACTTTACTTGTAAGTATCTACACGCATTCATGATATATTTTTTCAACATTTTGCAGACACAAATAAATAGTTTATGGGTATTTAAGATACCTATGTTTATACCTATAGTATAAATATTTTTCTATTTAAATAAAGAAATTATTTTATCAATGGAATTATTTTTTTAACGCAATTCGCTGTTAATGAAAGCAAAAACTTAAATAATACATTTATTTCGATTAAAATTTATTTAATTTTTTACTTTAGATTTTAAATTTAATAAAATATATCACAATTAAATTATTAGATTTATATTGTACTTGGTAGTAGATGTTATATGATTATAATATGTTACAATTTTATAAAGGTAAAGAATTGAAAAAATAAAATAAAAAGTACTTACTTTTTTTTACATTTCACCAAATGATACTTTTTCATTGTTGTATATTTATAACCACCATAACTATATTATTTATTATATATAATCCATCAGTGGCGGCTTGTGGGCTTTAAAAGTGGGAGGGCGATTAATAATTATTAAATTTTTGAATAACGTAGAATACAATTATAATTATGCGTCAATTTAAGAGGTATTTATTAAACCAAAACTAATAACATATAGAAAAACAAAAATATATATACGTTTTCCAAAAAGAAAAATTACGAAATAATGAAACATTTTTTATACGTTTTATACTCAAAATGTAAGCTTCTATTTTTTATATCACTTAACAGGTTTTCCAAGTAGTTTTATTTTAATTTTCTGTTAATATGATACTGAATTTTTGTCTAATATAACCATATTATAATAATATAATGAAAAGATAAATTATATAAATAATATAGAAATGTGTACGTGTCACGAACTCAGTGTTCGCGTTAACTTGTTCCGAAATCCACATGTATATCGATATCGCTCCGGCGACCGTATTATTACTGAGTTCCTATTAATATATTATTTATACAATTAATTAAAGTCGTTGAAAAATTTAAAATATCTTTTTGTAATTTTCACATGTATTTGTGTCTTTGTGAGAGTATTCTCTGGTAATAATCTTCACGAGAAAATTCTCTACTAGCATTGCTAGTCCTATAATTTTAGTATTTGTATCAAAAAAGAATAATTGAATAATTGATTATTTCATTTATTTTTTATATTTTTTAATTATAATATTACAAAAACACCATATTATGAGCATAGTTGTTTTGTTTGGTATGCTTATTCACTAACATATGGTTAGGTTTCAAGCTATTTCACATATGTCAATTATTAATAATAATAATAATTTTTTTTATCCTCTTAATAGACACTATATTTGTATTAATATATTATATAATTATACAGTCCACAAATTATATGTGTTTTTGATTTATTCATTCCTAACTATTCCAGCAAAGTCTGACGAGTTTTACTCGAAATTTTTCAAGGCTAAGATTCGAGCCATAATATAAATAAAATATAATATGAATAATCGTATTATGTGAACAAATTTACAACTTTGTTTTATCGAATGTTTTTTCAATGTTATTGGGAAATTAAATTTTTGATTATAACTCTGAGGATATTAAAATAATTCGAGTGATATATTCATTTTCAAATATAATGTATACCCCACATTCTCCATATATATATAAATATAAAGTTTTCGGTAATATAACAAATAAATTGTATATTCTACTATATACATTTATTGATATATACCAATATGATTAAAATTAAATGTTATTACCGGTTGATGCACAAATAATATTATATTAAATGTAATTTTAGAGGTTACTATTGAGCAACATAAATGACTTTGGGGTGTAATCGCATTCAAAAAATTAAACAAAACTCAATTAAAATATTTGATGTAGCTAAGTAGTTTATATTGATCTATAAAATTTTCATAAATGATGAAATATCTCAAATATCATTACAACGTTTACCATATTATGACAAATTTAAAAACAGTAGACTGATATAATATAATGTATAATATTAAATGTATAAATATACAATAATAGCTTTTACAATTTGATTCGTTGCCAGTTATTGAAATAACCGTTTAAAGTTCAAGAACGTTGGACGAATTTAACATCACGATTTAAAAAATTTAAAACAATAATTATATTACTGATTACCTGTACTCGATTTATCAGAGGGTCTTCTCTTACTCATAATAATTTATCTGTATTATTCTATTATATTATTATAAAGAACGATGAATTTCAGTACAATTAATTTTAACTCACTATTATAATATCAGATAGGCCGTAATCTCTGGCATAATTTATCAACATTAAAATTGTATGAACTCATAAATTCAATTTGATATTATACATTTATTCGGAGTTATAATATATTTAATGAGAACAATGGGATATACCTAATTAAATATTCATAATTTTAATTTGACGAACTCGGAAACCAAAAAGATTCTAACTCATTATTATGTACAGATTTCAATATAAGTTAGAAATGTATTGATTTCAAAATGACGAGGGGGTGTTTTTTTGTTTATGTATGTAAATTTTTTTTTGGGCAGAACGAGTCGAGTAAGAGATGTTGAGTAAAGAACTTTCTTGATAGGATATATCGGTTTTAGATGGAGGTTATTTTAATATTATTCCAGTTGTTAATGAAAAAAAAGGAAAAAAAAAACATTTTAACGTTTTTAAACATAGGTTTAGACATCATATATCCCCGTTGTATCCGCCCGTAGTTATTAGTACATAGTCACGATTAAAAGAGACATTATTGATTTAGTTACTATAGGGAGATAGATATTATTCGTTTTGTTTTCTACACATAAGTATAAATTGTAACCTATAGGTAAACAAATTTTTTGAAACTAGCTGTATATGTAAATATAGTTTATTTCATAAAAGACGGTTAGTAACCGGGAATTAATAAATAAATTAATTAATAAAAAGATTGGGCATTTCTAAATTGTTTAAAAATGCACGAAAAATAAGAAATTAAGTTGTCAGTTATGGATTTTATTTATTTATTTTTTATTATTATTTTAACTATTCACTCGAAACCGTCGCTTAAATGAAATAATTTAAATTTGCTTTAAAATGTTTAAACGTATACTATTCTGTCCGAAAAAGATGATGGACCAACTTCTTCCATTTCTTTAGCTGGATGTTTGTTGAGAAGGACAATTTAATATGTATAATTTTGAAAAAGCTGAACATTAAATTTTAAATTCGTTCACTATAAATACAAATAAATATATTTGATTTGATTGAGCACTTTACATAAATAACGAACTTTTTCCCCACTGAAAACATAATATCCTACGATGAAAATTAAATTGTAATGATATTCAAATGAAAAACAATAAAAACAAGCAAGACAAAATAAATTAATTATTTGTATAATGTTTTTTTTTTCATTTCTCATTTTCCATTATATATTATGTTTGAGTATAAATTAATATTTTTTTCATCATAATTAAAAAATAACATTTATAATATAAGTACCTACAAAAAGAATGTATAAATATAAAATTATGTAAACTTTAAATTTTTGTTTCGTCTATAACTATTACATAATTTTTTTCGTTATTAATATTTTACTTTGACTTAAAACAAACAAACATAATTTGATTCGCTCCTATATTTATTTAATTTAAAATCGTTTAAAAATCGATATTTTAAGTTATACAAAAACTACTGAAAGTTTTTCGCAGCACTAATACATACCTATTTATACATATAAACTAACTGTACTTATATCTATGAATAGTATAGTACTAGATACTACTACTGGTACTATATTTTCAACATAGATAAACATTTTCATTGATTAAAACTATTGGCAACAATCTTCGTATCCTCGTAATTCTATACCATGGTTGATTAAACCACGATAATCTCAGTTATTTAAAAGTATTTTTAAAACAATATTTTCTAAGTACAAGTCAATTATTTTTCATTTTGTGGTTTTTAAAGTGGGCCAAATCGATAAATATGTTATTTCCCTAACATTGGAATATAAATTAGGTAAGGGATTTTATGATGAATCTTGCTTAACAAAATAAATTATCGGATAGGTTTGATTTGTATGAATTTATAATTATTAACATTTCACTGTCTGGAGATTTTGATAATAAACTTACCAGGTATTTAATCGGTATTTTCTACTATACACTATTTTAGAAGCGACTGCTTAATCCAGAAACAAGATAGGGAACTGGTTGAATTTTGCATCATTATTTGTTTGGAGCCACAAAAAAATGAACTCTATCTAATCAGTAAATTATAAATATAGAATTTTAGTTATAAAATTCGTTTATTTTTACTGTGGCTAATTTTTATTTATGGTTAATTTTTCATTGATTTTTTTTATATATTCTTTAATGAACTTTACTGTTTACACAATGCAAAAAAACTATATACTGTAAATACCAACTACAGATTTTCGCAATGAATGCGTATAAATAATATTATGTACTCAGCTGTAGGGTTTGATATTATGTATATATAATATATTATGTATGGTCGCAGTATTTAGAGTTAACATATTGATCGGATGCAAGAATAAAAGCGAATAAATTATGGGAGTTGAATATAAATTATTGCACTTTGGTAGAATTTATATTCGATTCTACTAGTTTCACTGGGTTATTGGACGGTAAAGGTTCACCGAAATGTCCATATAGGATATCATGTTTATATTGATTGGACACACATGTTATAAACACCGGGGTTTTCTGAATATCAAATTTCCTTATGAATTATATACGTTATTCCATATGTAAAACGATAAAACTGTGAATCGTAAGTCATGTCGTTTGAATAAAAAAAAAAAAAAATGGTGAAAATCCAATCATATGTTTAACACATAATATGGAGGATATATTTTCATTTTAATAATATGATATGGTCAGTGTAAATATTCATAATTTTAACTAGAGGAGGGATATTGATTTTGAAAATATGTAATAATATAATTTAATATATAACAATTTTTATTTAATTTATATATTAAATAATTATTACTGAAAAGTATTTAATAATAATATGTTTAGAATACAAATTAGTTACTAAATAATATTTTAGAAAGAAGAAAGATGTATTTTTTAGGTTTGAATTATTTAGTTAAATGTATACTATTTATTGATATATTTTGCACAAAAGTCATAACGTTTGTAAATTAATATGTTTTCATTTTTTAATAGTCTATATTAAGAGAATGGTGAGAATATTTGATTTGACGAAATGTCGAATTGAGTATGATTGTTTTTAGGAAAAATGTTAGTGGAATTTTTTATTTGGATATTTCAATTAGGAATCATTTTTGGAAAATATACATGATAAAATAAGTTATACTATATGATAGATACTCTAATAGTACCTATATAGTTTATTGGAGCATCTTTTAAAATCATTATTTAACGGTTTTATTATATAAATGATCAGATATAAATTATAATACAGTTTTCTAATTTAAAAATGTAAATTAAACTACGAGTATAAATAGGAAATAATAATAAGGTAAAATCCTTCCTTTTTAAACACACCACTGATCAGTGCAATATTTTCCTTTTTTATTATACATATTAAATTATTTATGTTGGTATTATAATTGGTATTATACACTTAGTATATAGAGTCGATCTAAAAACACTGTACTGAAACCAAAGTGCTTGTTTCAAGCTAAAATATACCATTTTCTCTTACAATATTAGCATAATAAAAAACATTTGTTATAATGCCTAAATTATTCACTCTCTTTTTTTTTTTATACACGGGGTTGTATAAAAATCAGGAAAAAGTGGACCAGATATAATTTTATAAATGTTCAAAAATTGAACGATCGATATTTCACTGGAATGTAAAGAACAACGAAGATATTCTTCTTGAGAAAATATACTTTTGGGAGTCAACATTTTAGGAAACATTAAAATTAAGAACTTCAAAAAAAAAAAAATCAGCATTTTTCTTTTTTTATAATACACAATAACTAAAGAAAAAAATCAATATTTCAGTAAAGCCTACAGGGTTTGGAACCTTTATGCTTTTAGCCATTCCGCCCATATATCAATTACATATTTCAGACATGTAGTAAAAATTTTGTATACAAATATTAAAATGGCTGAAATATGTGTAATATTTGTTTCTTATGTTAGTAATATTTTCAAAACTCTTTGACAATATAATATTCATGGAAAAGAAATACACTAATGAGACAATGTGGTCGATTTTATATTGTAGCAACATTTCACAGAATTATTAAGAAAATATTTTATCATTATATTTAATTACCAAAATTAAGGGGGGGAACCGAAAAAAGACACACTGGTTTATTGGGCCACACTCTTGATTAATGAACGACCATTTTTCCTCCCCATCCTGGTCGGTGATGGTAATTCAAAAGAAATTTATCCAGAATCGAACCCTCAACACCAGAATATCATAAACAGCCAATAGCAACTTCGTCAACCAACTTCGGTACTTAATCACCGAAGTGTTTTGAGCATACATATAAAAATCATCTACACTATTATTCCAGACTACTGATTATAGAAAGCTAATAGACGATCATTAAGAAATTTCATTTTAAATTCAACTTTTAAGGGAGGAAATGTGAAGAAGTGGATTTCAATTTTTATTCAAAGCCTAACCCCAACTACTCGTCAGAGAAATCTGACGTTTTTTGAGAATATCCTTTAATGACATAAACGCCCAAAAAGAAAGACGTTTTTTAAAATCAACGTCAAACCCGAGATACTAATCGTAGAAAGCTGAAATTTTTCGTGAATATATTATTTTTAATAACATATAGAAATCCGCTATGCTAGAATTTTTCAGTAATACTGTTCACGGGTGATGTTGAGAATTTGAATGGTATTCATTTGTATTTGCATTGCACGTGATAAATAACTACTCTCAAATACTATATCTGCGTAAATTCCACAGTATGTTCAAATGTTATTTTAGATATTGTATACAACATGAATAAAAAAACTTATTGGCATATATAAATACACTTATTGTATCAAATTTCAAGAAATAATGGCATAATATTTTCAAATTACGTTATTTTGAATATTGTTATAAAATATTGGCAGCTTCTAGTTAATACCTAAAAGTCAAGTTAAAAGAGTTAAATTAGTATTAACTTATTAATATAACTAATTAATTTTGTACACTGTAAGCTTATCAGGTTCTATAGCTAAGATATCTGTGAATAAGTTATTATCTAGTTAATATTATTTATACAAGGTTAAGTTAAGTTAATACATATTTTTAAATATTCATAATAATGTTTTCCTTTATGTATTAGAATAAGGGTATTTTGATTTTATATTTTGTGTATTATGCACCTACATTTGGTAAATATGTAGGTATATAAAATATATGATACATAAAATAAATGGATTATAGGTATTAATTATATTATTAATAAGTAGGTAACTATTAAAAATATATTACCATTCAACATTGAGTATTCATAATAAATAATAGTAGTATAGTTGTGAAAAATATAAAATGGAAATATAATTTTTAACACTATAACACCTACAAAATTTTTTAATTTTTATATTATTGTGCTTCATAGAGAATTTGAATTTAGTTAAATAAAATTGACAAAAAATTATTATTATTCGAAAACTAGAAAACCTATTAAAACTTTAATAATATATTGTTAATAAATCATATATAATCATTTATCATATTTATCTATTTGTTTTTGTCTAAATTAAATATTACATTTGAAATAAATATGTAATTTTTATGTACATAATTAAAAATGTTCTAATGAAGGATAAAAAAAAATTCAAATTATTAACTTTTGGATTAATTGAGTTAAGTTAACTTAAATCAGGTTTTAACTTTCAACTTTAATTACCTAGTTATGTAATATGTTCATTAACTTTAATTTTTAAATATTTAAAACACCGTTTTTATAAACTTAAATTTATCTAGTTACACATGTCTGTTATATTTAAATTCACAAGTTTTTACAATAAATAATGTCACAATATATTCGAATATTGTGTTTAATATTATATTAAAATGTGTTGAAAAATATATTAACTTTACAATATTTGTTTATAAAATTTTTTCAAAAATCTGTTTTCTTAGAAATCTGGTTTTAAACTGGTTAAAGAAATATTTTCATAATATTTATATTTTATAATTCCTAACAAGGCGGTTTTGGTTTTTTGAAAGTGAATTTTTTTGAATTTTAGATTTAGCAAATACCAGTATTTTACCCGTAGTTTACAACATATCTATGTTTTCTTAATCTAATAATCAAGAGTGAATAGAAATGATCAATTACCATACTTCATAGATTATATTGCTTCGTGAATCAGTTTATTCGTATCATAAATACATTTAATACAAGGAATCAACTTTAAACTAGCCATTTTCATCATTACTAGATTTGTATCCCGCTAATAAGAGAGGTGATGAGTTTTTAACATAGATTTTTATCATTGATTTTTGTGTAATTTCGTGATGTTGTCTATGTTACATCGTTATAATATATATGTGTTAAAATATACAAGTATTTAAAAAAAGTGTGATAGGAAACCATGGCAGTTGAAATATCGATTGGTATATATTATAACCAACACGAAATGTGGACATGAATTGTTGAAAATATTAATAAATATTTAATATATATATGTATATGTACGTACAATAATAAATAAAATACATGTATAAATTAAAAATTTGTTAACACGTATTCATTTTAAATTATATGTTTAATAAAAACTAAAATAGGAACAACATCTATTATTAAATATCGGTTCAAAAATTAAAATAGGGTTCCGGACGATCCAGTAAAGTTTTAACTCCTAAAATTTTTAAAGGTACTAGTTATACATCGGTAATTTTAATATGGGTTCGAACTGTTCGATGCCCTGTAGCCTGACTTATATTAATAATAAAGTAGAAAAATCATGATTTCCAATAGCATGTCAATTGATTAGGAAATTAAATTAATTAGAAACTTTAATTATTTTGCCATCATCATTTCGCAATCTATTAATGAAGACCAATTATCCAGATTCTTTAAATCATTAATCGGCAATCATTAAAAGTACACAGTAGTTAAAATGGAAAATAATTGCAGGGAGGACTAAAGCTTATGCAAAAAAAGCGTCCCTTGAACCGTTAAACCTTATTCAATTTTGATTTAAAATTTTTCTGACACTAAGAATCTCTGAAATAATAAGAGTAAAAATAAAAAAAAATTGTCATTGAAAATAATAAAAAATTTTTTATTATATAGTTCTTGCAAAAAATGTATAACTAAATACCATTTATTAACTTGTTTTATTTAATTTTTTTATATTATGTTTAAAACAACAAATTCTATCTTAAGTTTCAAATACCTAACTATTTAGATTTATTGGTAGATTGCATATATTCTAGCATTCATATTAAATAATTTTTATAAGTATAAAATTTTATAAAAAAAATAAAATTCAGTCTTAAGAAAAAGTCACATTAACAATTTTGCAATGAAAAACTTGCTTTAGCATTTTTCATTTTTATCAACTTACAAACATGTTAGAAATATGAATTATAGCTAATAATATTATCTAACGAATGATGGACCCGAATTCCGATATTTTCATTTATACATGTTTTTTGAGTTGTTAAAATATAAATTTTTTGATTTTTCGAACAACTCATTAAACCACGTAAAAATGCATGTATCAAAAATCAGTTCCACCTGTCGCTAGAAAATGCTGTTCTTTATAATTTACTTTTTATTTCATTTTTCTACAGTATTCCCAAGTTGCTAAAAATGAAAATTGCGTAAACCTATTTTTTAACAAATATCGTAATTACACGACAATTAAAAATTATATTGACACAAGACTATATTTATAGTACTCTAAAAATATAATCAAACATTTTTAAACTGATGGATTTTCATTTCTTTTCAAATTTCATAAAATTTACCTATACAAAACCTTTTAAAAATCAGTTTGGTCCTCTTAATAAATATACATTAACACCTAATGTTTGGTACATACAGATAAAATATAATGTATTATTTTAAAATATAATGTATCATTTTAAAATATACTTAATAATATTATGAAACTAATAAAATAATATGAATAATAAAAATAAAAAAATCAGTCTATATTAATATAGACCTATTTTCGTCAGTACGGTCATATTATAAAACAGTGGTTTATCATTCATTACCGTTTTTGTGTTATCTATACACCAAATATATATATATTTTTTACTCTCATTGTATTTACCTATACGTCATTATTATGATTAAAATTATTTTGACTAAAGGGGACGCCAATATTCAGCTTAGCAAAGAAGGGTGATGCCGTTCCCTTCCATCCTCCCTCACTTTAACGATAAAAGGTATATATATATATATCAAAGATTTATTCCCAATTATTCTTATCGATTACAGTTATTAAAGTATATCCTAATAATAATACTTTCCTACAATGATTGATCCATAATTTGATACTTTCTGAACAATAATTATCTCAAACTTGTCTTTTTCAAACTGATTATATCTAGAAATAGGTATTCTCGTAACATGTGTTTGTATTTTTGAAATTTCAAATTTTAATAGCATTCTATAATAAACAATCGTTAATAGTTGTACATTTTAAAATATGATTAAAAATATATATATAATTTACTAAAATCATAATTATCTTGTAATTCATTATTAATTAGTTAAATATTTTTTATTATGTTGTGTAATTATTATTAATTTTGATATAATTAATTGACAATTTGATCAATTAGTAATTCTCAAATGATTAACCCAATGATTTCGTACACCTTTTTAATAGATAGATATACAAATAGTTCAAATTGGGGATTTTGCCAATTTTGTATAGGTACTTAAATAATAGACCGCTGTTAAGTATGCGTCGTGCCATAGGTAAGTGACCTACTTATTACGTTTATAAATAAAGGACTCATTCTATTCATTATGCGATAAATTTTTTGGTGGTAAAAATACAATAAAGTAAACAAGAAATAAAAGTATCTTATAGACAAGTTTCAATGATATGATTATTTACAATTTATACTCTAAACATACTAAGGCTATGTTAGCCAACATTTTTTTAATTCGTGTACTTTTTGATTTTTCATAGATATTAAAAATAATGCAAATTATGATGTATAATCTTAAAAAATATAAAAACTGAATTTAAATGTTGTTTTAATAGAGGAGAGACTCCAAAGATTTGATAAAAGGTGATGACTACTACTAAAAAAATACTTTTATTATAATTAAAAATACCGATTTTGTACATACCTGTATATCTATAACAGTAATATAAATTCTGAAGGTCCTAGGACCCTTGTAATTAAAATTTGAAAAATTAAAATATTGGCCAAGATTAAAATTAGTATAGTTAACCAAACCAAAATAGTCATATTATCTATTTGTTTCTATCAAAAATATATAATTATATATATAGTAATATAATAATGTTACTACTCTATATATAGAGTATATGTATATGTACTCTATCAGTACATAGTATATACTAATATATTATTTAAGCTAATTATTATTACTATATTAAGTATGTTACAAAATACTGCTCCAGGAATACAAAATATACGGAGAACAACATTTATGCAAAATTTGATGTCGATTGGTTGAAGTGGTCAGACTTTTACAGGTAGTGAAAGTTTATGCAAACTTTGAATATTATATACATAGCTAATAAATATTATAACCTAATTGAATTTTAAACATAAACCATTGAAATGTTTTATTTTTTTGTTTATATAATATATTTGAAACATAAAATTATGAGTTAAATAATGTAATTTTTTTTCCTAAAAAAATACACCATTGGTTATTAATAATGATTTTTAATTTTAACCCAAAATAACTCAAAGCATTTTTTCGTGATATTTTTTTATACTAAACTTGATTTATTATAAATATAATACATATAATTATAATTTAAGTTGGCATAAAAAACCTAGGGACTTACATGAGCTATACCCCACAATAATTTTATAATATCCTAGAAAAACTTCGGGTATCTTGTTAAGGATATATTCATTACCATTTACAAAAATACCCAATTAAAAACCCAGGGTTTTCAAGAAGAAAAAAATCAAAATAATAGGTATTTAATTCAATTTTGTATATTTTATATTTCATATTTATATTCTATAAATTATAAAGTAGAAATGGAACATAAAGAGACCCTACACGTACCTTTTTCAATATTGTAAAATATGTTTATGAAAAACTATTGAAACATATTCTTTAAATGATTTCAGAGTTTGTAATTTTTGAATTTACTTATTTAAAAAGTAATTTTTACTTTTATCAAACTATAATTATTTATTTGTACTTTTAATGTAATCATATATTTAAATTATCCGTGGTATCAAAGTTGTTATGTAATATTTAAAAAAAAAAATGTCAACTTTTTTAGAAAGAAAATTTTTTGAAACCATATAACATTTAAAAATAATATATTTTATTTGGACTACCGAAAAAATGTAATCCAGTAATTATTTTAATGTTTTTATTTTTAGATTGTATAATATTTATAATTTTTATGCAATTTTTCTAATTAATTATGACTTATACTTTCGAGAAGAAAAAGGAATTTCATCAATACACAATACACTGCAGGGGATAAAAAGTAATAATACAGTAAAATACATAACTCAGCATGGTACTTGTATCACTGTACGTCTACTTTGTTATATATTTTCCGACGTTATACGAATGATGAAATATTAAAGGTATTCATGATAAATACATTGTTATATTTATACCTAATTAAAAAATCTCAGGAATAATACGATCTTTGTATCAAATATTCATCAGATTTTTCTTTGAAAATTGTAATATAAGGATAAAAGCCGAGCGTAACTTCCCACAATCGATCAATAACTGCTGCTGAATCAATTGCTGCTCTCAGAATGCGAGGAACAAGAAAAAATAAAAATTATCTTATAAACAGAATGTATGGTTCTTCTAGTTAAGAACCCTAGAGAGTTCTCTTTTCAAATTTCTAGGTCAAACGCTTACTCAAATCGAACTTAAATTCTTATTTATATTTTTAAATAATAAGATACAAAGTAAAAAATATATATGTCTATGTGGAATATACATTAATTCAATTTATCACCTGGACATGTAATAATAAGCATTTAATAATCGATTTTGATGACATAATCAGACAACAATTTCCAACACACTGGTTAATACAATATTAAATTACAGACATTTTAAATGGTCTCGAGATAGCCGCGTTCGTAATGGAGATGATCCCATTTCATTACATTGCACTGCACAATATATTTGTAGTCATGGAATCAGAAGCAGTATACACCTAACAAAAGAAATGGCTGAAGAGGACGTCATTTACACTCGGGTGTTAGGAGGTTCTATATAGGCAATTGGAAACATCAACAAATATTAACAATTGAAAAATATTTTAAACTGATTGATAAAATCTTATATGATGAGTTTTTTAAACTATAAATGATCAAATGTCAGTTACAAGCTTGCATTAGATTTAACCATTTTTTAAATATTCTGCTCATTAAGGTACATTGGTACTGGTTTGTTTTGAATAGTAAAAAACTGGCAATATTGTGAACGAAACCCCAATTTCATTTTGATAACTCAGTCTTATTGTAAAATTGCTTTGAATAGATTATTTTTTTCGTCATACTTCATTATATTTAAATACGCTATTAAAACAATAAACAAAATTCTCAGTGCCTAATAAAATTGTATTCTTCTTACAATGAAAAATCCTGGTTGAAAAATATCAAAAATTTAAGACGACAGATATTTACTACAAACTGTTTTTATTGTGCTATTTTATGTGGTGCCATACTTCATATCGTAGGTATACAGGACGATTTTTATAATATCCTCAACACATTTTTTCTGTGCATATTCATGTTTCAGTTTTCTAAAGATTTTATAAATTCGAGATACATTTAACTACACTTTTATAAAAAGTTAGAACATTACATTATGTATTATGCTTATTTTTTTTCGAGTTTTATAACAATCTTAAATAAAAACTTGCATTTTTTACTTGGTTTTAAGATGCAGAATATTTTTCTTTAAACGTTTATGTATCAATGTTGAATATCGAACCAACAGTTAATTATTTATAAGAATTTAAAACTTAGATAAGAAATGTGCAGGAAATATTCCACAATAATCAGATCTTATCTCATTATGTACAAAAAGCATTTTTATAATTTTTCATAATTTAGTAATATTTGAACTGTATTCTTCTAAATGTATAAAAATATTTGGTTTTTTGTATTACATATTATTTTTTTGTAAATATATAAATGAAAGTTTTGCACAAAAGGTGCATAAAAAAATAATTTATGATAGAAAACTATTTTAATATTTTAATGTTAGTTTATAAAATATCACTTTAGTTTAACGAATAGATTGTTTGTAATTAACATTTTTAAATCATTCTCCAACAAAAATATATTTTTTTACAATAAAATTAATTATTTGTCTTATTAAAAATAATAAGATAAGAATTTAATTACATTTTTTGAAGTTAAACGTCTTGTACCTAATGTTAGGAATACACACACATATATATATATATATATTTAGAAAAAAATATGTAATTAATAAATATAAAATTAATATAATTCATAAATATTGATTAAATAATATGTATTATAAATAAGTTAAAATTTTAAAATTCAAAAGTTTTTTGGCTTAATATTCATATTATTTATTCAAATAATTTGTTTAAATTTTTAGTCCCGTTTTAAATGGTAACATTTTTTTTATAAATCATAATTTTTTAAATAAATATAAAGTACTTAAAAGAACAATATTCCCACATTTTCTGTCTCCGTCTAACCAACTAAAAATATAGAGAATTTACGCTCGGCATTCACAAAACAACTTTGTAATTTATAATATTATAGTAAATTTATATAAGAGATAATTATCTATACTTAAGTGTGATATTTTTCCAAAGTTTTAATTGTAAGGTGAAATATATTTTTTTTTTCAATCTACTGAGATTCAAAAATAGTTAAATTTGTATACTAAATGAAAATTTTGAATAAAGACGACGTTACGGCATAGATACAATTTTTTTCTATAAATGTTGTAATATGTAAATTTAAACTTGTATTATTATTTACCATATTGTAATAAGAATGCCGAACTAATATTTTCTATATATTCAGTTAGTTATATAGAGAAACCAAATGTAGGTGTAGCTCTTAAGCAATATTATTTATAGTTTTCGATTTATTTATTTTGATATCTTTTTTATGAAACTTTTTTCATCTCATTTAATTTACGATATATTTTATTTGTAATTTATTAATATTTTTAAACTTAAAGTGTGTTATATGTACACAACTTTACTTCAAAGAGTGTTGAATATAATAAATATAATATAAAATGATTGCACTATTTATAAAATATATTAATATCTGTATAATAGCTACATTTATATTTCAAAATAAATGATATAAAAGTAACTTTACAAAATACTGGAATAAATCTGGTTTTCTATATTAATAAAGTAAATAAATGCTACCATTTATATTTTACCAGCAGTATACGGAGATCAGTGACCTTTGTTAATAGTGTATTCTGGAGAAAAATTGTTTTTAAGGTTTTTTCATTTAGTATTTTTATCATTTATCCCAGATTTTTTTTAAATATATTTTTAGCTTCCATTTTCTCCTTATTCCATCTGCCTAGTCAATTCAGGCGATTATTCGAGTACATTTCCTACTGTATTAACTAAATGTCTTTGTCACTATTTGCCGAATAACTGATTTATAAGTAAGATTATATCATTTTAAAGCATCCCTTTGATATATATATACTGGTTTCTAAAATATAAAAATATAATAGTGCATTTTTTAAAAAGTCAGTTTTTAGTTTTTGTAAATATTTAGTTATCATTTAAATATGTTTAAAATGCGAACTTGTTATTTTTACAGCAGTTTTTTTATAGATTGTTATTATATTAACATTTGTTTTTTAAAGAAATTAAATGTTCGTTACGAACATTATTAATTAAACAAATATAATTAATTATATTTATACAGTAAATTAATTAAATGGGTTTAATATTATTACATGCATGTTGATTTATTTTAAAAGAAAATAATATAATGTTTAGCCTTAAAGAAAAAAATTTAATTATTTTACTCTCATTTATAAATTAAAATATCTTTGTAAAAAAAAAAAATGTAAGCTACTTCAATGATTAATAAATTTGTTAAAAAACAACTGCCCAGTAAGTAGTATTTCACTTCTCCGGTAGATTAATGATGGTGGGTATATTAAAATTGAAAGAATTGATAAATTAATATATATATATATAATATATATATAAATCAATATATTTATAAAATGATTCTGAGCAAATATTGGCTTAAATTACACCTAACTAAGTGTAACTATATATTATATAATTAATATATATTTAAACAATATAATATAAGAACAATAATTATTATTCAGGAAAAATTATCAAACATGATTTAATATAAGCCAAAACTACTTGAAATTAAATATATTTATTTACACAAGAATGATATCTAATTGTTACAACAGACTTGGGTAAAATACTTTTTAAAGGTATTTTGAATATATATTCTGAATATTTCCAAAAAGAAGTGTTCAAATACATTATGATAATACAACATTTTTTTTTTTTTTTTTTAACATATTTTCTTATCCATATATGCTAATTTTTAATAATTTATATACCTATATATTAACGAGTAATGATATTATAATTTAAATGAATATAAACGGTCAATAATGTGTATTTGAGTGGTTCAAATTATTTTAGATTCTGTGATGCCAACAATTTACATTAAAGTTTGATGGAAACATACTAAAATAATTTATTTTAAATATAAAATTTGAACCTTCAAACTATTTTTTCTGTGTTAAAGAATAAAATAATGTTAAATAATATTCAAAATACTACATTAAATATTAAAAAAAAAAAAGATATTTAAAAAACATTCAGATTACTACCCAAGTATATGTGTTACAAATAATAATCAATAATTATAATAAATGGAATTTAGCATTATTTCACAAATAAATCGAACTTTTTTATATCACAAAAAACAGTATTTATAACATTCATTTACTTTTAAAATATATTTGTATAACTATAATTTCCTAATTTTTATTTCTTTATTGAAAAAGTGCATATAATATGAAACGTTGCAATTTTACTTGGCTGATCGCACTATCTCATAATTTAGAAAAGTCGTTTTTATAGTAAAAAGATGCATTGTTTATTTGACAAATTTATAATGTTTACAGCGACAATCTAAAATCTAAATATATGTACAATGATAAATTAGGGGTTTGCCGTGGACAGATTATATGTAATGTATTATCTTAGAGCCACACGTCCGGGAAGGACGTTCCTTATACAACCCTACAAATGTATGCTACTCGAGCCTGTGTCTAAAGGGCCGGAATTTCTCTTTGACGTATTCGTCAGTTGTGCAGGACGGGATTGTAAATCTGATCATGTATTTGAATGGCGCTGACTTGAGTTTCGACGAAAACGTTGATTATTACGCAGGTAACGAGTAGGTTAAATAGCAGTTGTTCGAGTGGATGTTGAGACGGTGAATGGAGGAGCATAACCATTGTAAGTATTGGTTCGAACGAGAGGAGGAAAGAGCATAACTAATGTAAGTATGGACTTGGGAGTGAGGAGGGAAGGGAATAACTAATTTAAGTAGAGGCTCTGGTGAGAGGAGGGTAAAAGAGTACCAGCGTTTGGGCCGGTAGTCATGTTGCTCGCACTTCAGTCGTTGTCTCAGCTATTTTGTGCGGCTCCTCAATCGATAGCTGGCCAGACTTATTTTAGTTGCTTCGGAGATTTTTTGGTGGAATATGCGGATTGGCACACTCACTTTCCAATACTTTCAGAAATCTGTACCGATATTAAACTACATGTACAGAGGATTTCAGCACGGAAAGTATATGTGATATTTGAGAAAAGGAAAGAGGTTACCCAGTCTGTTGCTGTTGTTGCTGCTAAATTGACGATCATTTGGCATGTTTACACTTATATGGCTGTAGCCTATGAAGTATTGTATGAGATAATTGTGTTAGTAATTGGTAGTAACCAATCTATTAATCAGAGTTTTGAGTTGATGATTGGTGAATAAGTAGAACGACCAAATTGATTGATATGAGGGTTCTGGAGAAGGAATTTTTGATGAATAGTGTTTTGGTGTATTCTAAATTTTTTTATTTTTAAGATTTTGAGGTGAGAATAGTTACAAATGATACAAATATAGGGAGTTAATGATGATTCTGAGGATAATATTCTGGATTCGATCGAGTTTAGACCAATTAATTTTTGATAATGAAAAGTTCTATGCTTGGCCTGCGTATGTTAGTCTGATATAAGTTTGGTAAATTTATATTTTCGTGTTGATGGTTATTGGGTTGATCCTGTTCAGTTTAGGGTAGAGCATGCCTCTGACTATTGTGAATTTGGTGACTATTGTGTTGATGTATGAACTTAAGGTGAGGTGGTTATCCAAAATGACTCCAAGGTATTTTTCACATAGAGACCATGCAATATCCTTACCTATAAGCTGGATTTTCAGCAATTAAGAAATTTTATATATTTTAAAGAATATTGCAACAGTTTTGATTAGGTTTATGGATAGAAGCCATTTTGAGAACCATTTTGATGCTAGGACGATTTTTTTTTGGAGTCTAATAATGGCCCTTCTCGGGTTGATGTCGAAGGTAAAGGGTATAGGGATAGAATAGGGTATCATCTGTGACTAGTACTAGTTGGGCGCCTGATGATGTAACCATGTCGTTTATATAGATAAGATAGAGGGCTGGAGATAAGCACGAGCCTTGTGGGACATCGGTAATAGCGAGTCTGCTGCTAGAGTAGTAGTTTTTTGTTTTAACTATAAAATACCTTTTTAATAGGAAAGATTTTGGTAGCATGATTAAGTGGATTGGAGCGTTGAGCAGGTATATGAAGAAGGGCGATACTCTATCGAATGTTTTATCGACATATATATGATTGTTATGATGGTGGATTTTTTACATTGGGTCGGGAAGTATGTAACACGCAAGCAACCATTGAAAATGTTAGTTAGTTAAAGTCTTACGCTTCTGCGGGCGTTTTTAAGAGCAGTGTGGATCCGGGGGCCTTACAAATAGAATGATTTTTCATTATGTATTACACTATGCCAGGAGTGGTAAAATAGCTATTTGTGGAATTGGAGTTGTGGATTGAGAAATCTTGAGAGTCGAGAACGATTAAAAATCTGTCTCATTCATCTTGTTTATGTATTATTAGCATGCACCTGATAAGGGAAATTGTATTGTAGGCATTTGGTGGTCATCTTTATTCTACTCGACCGTCCAAGACATTCTATGGATGATATTCTTGTCCAAACATTCCTTTGTCACCTCGAACGGTCCCTTTTAACCGTTTCGTTCGTCGCATGCGGTTACTATTTTGCCATCGGTGCCATTTGTTGGCAGTGAATTCATGCAGCTCCGGTCGATTTGATCGGTCCTTCGTCACTTTCACTGCTAGATGACGTCACTTGTTTTTTTATACGTTTCTTTTTTTAGTGATATCTTTGGTCTTGAAAAAGATCGTTTGTCGCGTATATATTAGATATATAGTTTGTCATATCGTCGGCTTGTATGCCCAGTTATAGCCTCTACCCTAATTTGTAACTGGATGTGTCAATATTCCCGGACGAAAATGTCCCGACAAACATATGATACGCATAAGCCGATCGAAACCGTCTAATTTTCTTTGTATGTATTTTACGACCTTTGCCTGTTTTAGGTTCTTGACCATTATATAGGTGTAGTGATTTCCCTGTGACTAATTTCCAGTCCACGAGCTGTGGACAATCATCCTCTTTAGATTCAAGGACATGGACTATGGCCAGCTTTCTATCACCCTGCTAGTTTCTGTTTGGCACTGTTTGTTGACGTCGTAGTGCTGCTGCTTTTTTCTTCTATTCCATCATGGTCGATTGTTTGTTGTAAAATTGTGGTTTTCCCCAGAGTCTCTTTGCTTTTTATGTCTGTTTCTATTTTGATGCTGGTGGTCTGATTTGTTTTTTCCATCATTTGTAACATTCAAAACTGCATATTTTTTGGCTTATGTCTATAGTGAATGTGTGAAAAAAAATTTTGAAATTTCTGAATGAGAAAATGTTGTGTTGTTTGTAAGTAGATTGTCCGGATTACCGAGTTTCCGAATCTGTTTAATTTTTTGTTGGTAAGCAGGTTTAGCTGTGATATGGCCAGTTTTTAGTCACATTTACAAGATCTTTCTTCTAAATTTCTGGATTCATAATTACATAGTGGTGTCACTTATTTGGTTTGTCAAGATGATTGACCTTTAAAGTAAATTGAATAATTGTTTAATCTCTTCATGTTCCGTATTTGATAGGTGATGGTTCTTTATAACTACATGTTGACCGCTGTAAATTTAATTTTGGATTTATGTATATTGGCTTTTTCGTCTCTTTTTTTTTTTTTGTGCTTTTGTTTTAATATTTTCCACCACCATACAGATAATTACCTTCCTTCCTTCCTTAGTATATCCAGTGGTTGTAGTGTGAATTAAATTATGTCATCAATTTGATTTTTTGGGAAGTTTCCTGTCATTATCTGTACTGGGGTCACTTCCGTAACTTCGGATCGAAGCATGTTTAATCAAAACTCGATCTGATGTAAATAGTTCGTTTACTTTGTATGTTGGTGATAATAGTATGTCCTTAAGATTCTGCCGACCTCTTTGTTGTAGTGCTCCACTGGGTTGGATTGAAGGTGATAATTTGATGTGTGGCATATTTTTATTTTTAGTTCTGTGATCTTGGTGGTCCAGTGCTTTCATGAGAATTGGGTATTGTTAATTGTTAAAATAGCTTCCGGTCGTTCCACTGATGGTATGTATTTATTTTCTACATGTATAAAATTATTATCTGTATCAGAGTTATATACATTTTGTAAAGAGACACAACTATTTTTAATTCCAATTATTTAAATAAAATTGATATATTTCTCTTTAAAATTTACTCTGAAAAAATGGCCCTGCTATAGAGACGCTACTATAAATGCTAAAAATAAATGTCGTATTTTTTAGTTAGGTTTATGTGTTTATGAATACACTCCACCTAAAAAAAAAAATACGCTACTGATGGTTACAAGTTCAGCCACCAGAATTCAGATAAATGTATTTTAAATCAGTGTACATCAATTTGGTTTTTTTAATTTTAATTTTATATTGATGCGAGTATCTGAAAAATTTAGGCACTTTTTCCATATTCATAAGTTTATATTTTCAAGGGTTTCGACTTTTCTATTTTCGAGGTAACCTATATATAATTATATATATAGGCTATTCTAGACGATATATTATATACTATTTCCATCTCAGACTTTATATAACAGGTTGCGCCCGGGCGAAAACGTCAAAAACTACTTGCAGCCCGATATACTTTTTATAACCTAGTTACATCCTAATAACCATAAAAACGATGATTTTAAATACCAATGTGGTTACCACTATATTTTTCAATCTTTTTATGTATGGTAATAACAATGAAATAGGGATATATTTAGGGGTAATATAAGGTAATATATCTATATTATAAAGAAATTATCGTTAAATCACGGATCTCCTCGACATTTATAAGGGCAGTCATTTCTCTCCTCCATCAAGTGAGATAGGTATTTCTTCAATTAATTAATTAGTTAATTAATTTAGCTTTTCAAAGAAGATATTAAACAATATATGTCAGTAATACAGAAAATAGGCCCCACTAAACAAGTTAATGTGGGGCCCCATAAGTTCCAAATTACAATAAAATAATTATATACAAATAAAATAATACAAAAAAATATATATTAATATATAAAATATATAAAGAATGTTATTGCAACCTATCTGACCAGAAAAATTATAAGAACATATCATGTACAAAATGTAATCATAATAATTCTTATGCAGTTTGAATTTAAATATAAAACTATATTTTTTACAATTGATTTAAAAATTCAAAATTTCAGCCGTTTAATTTTTTTTTTTTTTACTTCTGTGATGTATATACTCATCATATATAAAAATTACTCATATTATGCAATATAAAAAAATTCAAAAGCAATAATTAGTATTTATTATTTAGTACTTTCGTAAGAGGGTTTATTCGTAAAATAATTGGATAAAAAAAAATTGTAATTCTGACAAAACAAACTGTTAAAATATTGTTGCATATACGCAATGTTAATATATTATAGCGGTGTTCATCGACCGTGCAGCATGCAGTAATATAGTTAATTACTTATAGATAGTTATCGATTATCGAATATTGGTTTTAGTTACACAATAACATCGATAATAATGCTATTTTTAACTTTATATTGATTGGATTTACTGCCTGCTTCATATAACTTTTTTGGGAGATGCAAGTATAGTATGCTTCAACAATACAGTGCAAATTACGAATTAACTTAAATAAAATATAATCACTGCAATTGTTAATATGGGGAAACATCTCTAGATTTTTGTACCTGCTGGTCACCAATTTATAACATCCGGTGTGTATAAATATTTATAATATTAAAGGCCGCAGAATAAATGATCGATCTAAACTGAAAAAAGATCCAATACGGGGTCAACCACGTAAGGGAACATTCCTGAATATTCTTTTAATGACATCGACTACCACAAAAAAATACGTTTTTGTAATTTAACCTTCTAAGGGCAAAAGGTGGTCAATTATTATTCAACGCCCAGCCTAAACTAATTGTCATAGAAAGTTAACGTTTCAAAAAATTTTATTTTAATGACATAGATACATGCACATAGAGGGTTTCTTAAATACAACCTGTAAGGGGAAAACAGAAGTAGAGGTCAATTATTATTCAATGCCTACCCCAAACTACTAATTAATTTAACAATATTATATAATAAATGTTCATTATTTATCAATTAGGTATTCATTTTAATAAAATATTAATTGTTTTATAATAATTATAAATATTAAATAATGATTGTACATTAAATATTTTTATTTGCATACTAGTTAAATAATTACTCAATATTTAATTTCAAATCAAAAACCAATATTTATTATTATTTTACATTGGAAATTGTTACTACCTTACTTTGCTCAAAATCTAAAATCATTTTTTACTGTAGACTTTAAAGATTGTTCAAGTATAATTAGAGACCCCCAATTCAATTAGATATATTTTATCTTAATTGTACACCAAAATAATACATTTTGTCTCTCATGATATTTTTGTTTGTTTCATCTAGAATTCTAGAATATTATAAAGCTGACCTTGTTTTCAATTGTCAGATTTTGAAAACTAAAATTAACTCTTTTATGGCTTGAATTTCTCAGAATTAAAAATAGTTATAAATAACATAACTATTAAAAAATATCATCGAAAAATGTTTAGCCGTGATTTTGTATTTAAATACATTTTTTGTAAAAGTTTAAATTTTCTAGGATTATTATTTCTGGAATTACAAAAAAATAACGATAATTGATTATTATGAAAACTTGTTTTACCGTTTTTATTAGTAATTTTTCAGTAAAATTTTTCTATTAATTGTAAATTGACCTCTTTAATGTATCAACTAGATCATGTTTACAACTATAAAATAAGGAAACATAACACATACTGTTCCTCCTACAATAAAGCTTAGATGTAGACATAAAAAATGAAATACAAATAAAACACAGTTGTAATACAAATACATTCCTCATTTTCCTCAGAATCAAAAATTATGTAAAATTTGAGTATTCAGTCCATATGGATATATTATTACATATAATATATTCATATTATTATAGTTTATAATATTTATAAGAATTTGAGTTATGGTTAAAAATAATCATAATAACACCATGAAAGAATATAATACTATAAATAAATAAATATTATACGATATATTATTTGTATAATGATACATGTATGTATATATATATATATATATATACATTCTAAATAACTTCATTCAGTGAAAATATTTTAATTACACAACATGATAAAGTTTTCACTTCGCGTAATTCATATTTTTATTTGGAAAATATATTGTAATCATTTTGTTTGTAAAAACTAATATTTCAATATTACAATATTATATTACAATAATAAAATCTCAAGAAGTATACAAAATATTTAAAAATAAATACATTTTTCAACATAATCAATTGCAATATAACAAATTTTAACATATTAATATGATGATAACAATTATTATTATTAGTCGGCATTATTATATTTTGAACCACTATCCCCACTATCTGTGACGATAATATGGAATCAATTATTTCTGATAAATGAAAATTATTGGCGTGAACAGGCAGGTATATTACAGACTACAAGGATATTGAATTCTTCATTTTACCTTTTTAAACTGAAATGGGAGGTAAGAAACGACCACACAGGAAACATTTTTGTGCTATTTTTAAAATATGATTGTACTATTTTTCATTATTTAACTATTAAACAGCGCAGATAATGTTTTTATACATATTATATTTACTATTGTACATAAAATGTTTCTTTTAAAATTATTTTATTTACATTATATATGCCACCAAGTAATAATATAATATAAATTAAAAAATATAACACTAATGTAATTATTTAGGATGCATTAAATTTAATCTACACATCGAAAATTTGGACCTTTTTCATCTAATTCGTTAGATCATTACACACACCGGTATACATTATTACTGGTTTCCATTATAAGTGCTTCCCTCATTTCGTAGTTTTCAAATTATTTAATTTAAGCAAGGGAAAATTTTATTTAATAATAATACATTTTTTAGTCGTCTGAATAATAATTCTCATAAAAATAATTTTCTTATGTTAAGTTTTAAAATGTTATATTAAAAGACGGTAGTAAAATTAAATAACTTGAAATTCAAGGTATTTAGAGGATGTCAACGCAAACTAATTTGTATATGCTCATATCGGAATTTATCATTTTTAATAACATACAAACTTAAAATAATAGGCTTACTGACAGAGATATGTGAAGGATAAAAGTCAAAGGCGCTTATTTTAAATGACGTGTAAGCTAAAAATAAAGACAAAGAAGATGTTATGATAAAATTATAATAATATTTTGTTTATTTTTTACTTCCATATATGTACTTGTTTGAGTTCTGAACTTAAGATACCCGTGTAGTGTGTATAGTTGAATATATCTATTGTTCTCGGAGCAACTTTTTTAAATATAGTACTTTTTAAACTTTTATTTTATAACTTGGTTTTTGTTGGACGTTAATTAATATCATACAATATGTTAGTCAATATCACAAATTAAATTAGAGCATATTCTCTTCCAATTCAAGAATAATAATTTAAGTCCAGATTTATATGCACTAAAAATGTATAAAATAATATGCATTTATGCATTACGAAACCTTGAAATATGAACCTATATGATCTTAATTTTTTATGAAGTACATATGCAAAAGTATACTCTTGTCAATAGTATGCAATAAATGTTTGTTTCATCCATACATACTTCTTACTTCAAAACCACGTAAAAAATGTAAAAAAAAAATTTGTAAGTGCTCTTTTTAAGTCATGAATAATACACCATATATACATTTTTTTTCAACTATACAACTTTCATAAAATAGATACATTTACATTATAGATACAGAATATAATAAGAAAAACAGCAATACGTATACTCGTAAATAAATAAGAATAAATGAATTATTGAATACTCTATCATTCATAAAATATATTAAAATAATAAAATCTGAACATTGATTTTCGTTTATATTTAGAAGAAATAAATTAAATTATTTAACCATAGACATCAACTTGATAATTAAAGTATAATTTATAAATAAATTGCTTTTATATAGGATAAAATAAAACTTTTTACAAATTTTTCTTTAAAATATGCTTAAATATGTAAAATTTCAAGATTTATAAATATATTAAATATTCCATTATCCCTAAAATATGCATTAAAATATTTTTTCTACACATTCTCTCCTAAAAATTCGTCAACATTTCTTATTTCCATCGAGCTGCATATTTTCGAAATGAATATGAAAATAAATACAAATCCGGACTATAGTAATAAGTAAGTGGGCATAAATGGATCTTATAAAATAATAATTAGTGTTGAAAGTTTAATATAGGATAAAATTATATATTAAATTCTTAAAAATTAGTGTTTGACATAACTTTTAAAATAATGTTGAACTTAAAACTATCATTTGGCTCATTTTTCAATGTTTAATGCTCATAGGATAAATTTTATTTAAGACTTAAAATATCAGACTTAAAAAATTATAATATATTTATGTTATAAACTACTAGTATTAGTAATAATCTAATGTAAAGTTATTTTTCAGAGAAAATGTGTTTCTCCAAACCACCGTGGATTTATGAAAAAGCGAAGGTGGTAGATAAATCTAAGAAAAGATTGGACCACTTTTCGGTTGTCTGGATTGATGGTCTCGTGGAGTTAAGTGTATATACAAATACCTGTGGAATAGTATACGATAATATAAACAAGGGCACGGAAGAGAAGACATTTTTAAGCCGAATTTAATAACAGTCAATCGGACTCGGACTGATGTCAAAGTGTTATACAGTCCGGTATATTATATAACCCGTTCAGTTCATCCGTGCTCTTGGCAACCATTACATTTTTAAATTTATAGATATTATTAAAGTTAAAGTTATGTTAAGAACAGGTGTGTTTTAAGCATATTTTTTTTTTGAGGTTAGTTCCATGGAATACTCCCTAAAAAATACTGATCATTCAATACTATACAGGATTATATAAAAGTAGCACATTGTTCAATTAATATTTTTAAACTCTTAATCTGGTTTGACCTGTAACATCACTCAATTGTGTGGGTGAACTGCACCTGTTATATCATACTAAACTTCACTTTTTGAGTTTTTTTCCAAAGGGTTCATGTCCTTCTCATGGCCCCATAGATAGGAACTTTGAACATCAAATGGGGCAGATAAAACCATTAGGTGTTGATCTACTTCCCCTATAGTTATGAGCATTCCAAAATTCTCAAAAAAGTGATATTTATTATGTTATATAACTTTCTGTACAATACATTTGGCCGTCAATCTGATTGAAAAAATTCCTATAAATCGTTTATTATTATTCAAGCATTTATGTACCCATGATTCCAATTATGTTTATCAATGGAGCGTAGCTCGGTGTGAGTACAAAATATAATGTATAAATGTAAGTTATAAATATTAGTTTAAATATATGTACAAAATATTGTTCGAATCCAATCGCCGGAATTAAGATTTTTCGCAAAATGTACAGAAAAAAAAAAATACGTTATGGAAGGTAATATGATAACACAATACAGTGGAATACTATAAAAATTCAAGATTCTTGAGAAAAAAAAAAAACATTTTTTTGGATCCTGAAACTAGGTTCAATATTGAATTTTTTTTACCTTGCGATTCAATGTTGTATGAAACATTCCAAAATCGTTCAAATAATATTGACTGAAAGGTTTGTTTATTCCATGTATTTGATGTTTAAAATTACATTTATAGTTTTCATATAAGGTTTAATAAATATTTATATGTTTTATTACAATATTTATTGCAAAATTTTATTTTAAAACAATTATTATGAAACACACGATAGTTTACCAAAATTGGTAATTATGTCTAAAGTTGGACTAAATAGGAATTTTAGTGAGAAATTTGAGACATTTTTTGAGAATGCATTAACAATTTTATAGCAATATGAGTTGTGTGCGACCCGTGTATAATTTTGTAAAATTCACGCGGCGAGTGTTAGTTTAAATTTTTAATAGTATTTTATGATAAATCGAAAAATAGTCAATGATACACTTATTTATTTACTTATTCATACTCATGGTATTTACTCACATATTAGTGTATTTTTTATGGTTATACAGCATTTCATATAATGTGGAATTATTGCCCATAACAAATAATTCTCATTTCCAATAACATATTTATTCACTATTAAATAATAAATGTGTGTATGCTTAAATTATTTTAAATTATAAATTATAGGTATAATTGTTATTTTTAATACTTAAGTATATTTAAAATTTATATAATTTAATATTTAAATAATTTCAAAGATATAGTATAAACAAAATTTTAATTTTAAATTTATTACAATTTTTCGAACAATTAAAAAACTAAATAATATTATTTTTTATTAATGAAGGTATAAGATTTGGGTAAATGGAATTTTTTAATCCTTATGTCAATAACCCAAAATTTCCCGTGTATTCGTCAATAATAATCTAAATACCCGGAGACCCATATTTATTTGTGTAAATATTCCATTAGAAAATCAATTTAATATCTTATATATATTTGTATGTTTTGACTTAACTTAATTGATGATATTTTGTGTTATGGACATTTTTATATGATAGCACAACAGGATTATATTAATCACAAATCATTTTATCGTTACACATTGAAATAATACAGATGTACATAGGTATAGGTATAATTATAAGACTAAAGTCAACGTAAGACAAAAAAATAAAAATATATAGGTTTAATTTGCTCAAATAATATTTTGTGAATTTCAGTATTTGTTACATATAATATGCTAATATACGGAAAATAATAACAAAGTAAAACACAAAACAAATAGGTAATCAGCATACATTTTTATAGAAATATTGGGCAAATGATAGTTTATCTTCAAATAATATAGAATCGGTCAGAATATAATGAAATCAAATTTATGAGACATTTTAAATTTCGATCAACTATTGAACGCATTATGAAAATTTTACTGCGATAAGTAAAGGTATTCGTATATGCTAAAATAGCCGTAACGTAACTGCGTGCGCTACGAGATGTAACGGACGAAATATGTTGTTAAGAATATTTATGGGAACTACTAATAAACGACAACTAAACAATAAATCATTGAAATGTATAATATCTAATCTGATGCAAAAATTTTTGACCGTCATTCAATTTGCTTGATGACTATAAATTCAGAATATGTTTTTAAATTAATCGGTTAAAAATCGACGTTATACTTGTGGCACATTTTATGCAGAATATAAAAACCGTATAATTAGATTGTGATATATCCATACTACCACATCAGGTTTAAATACATATTTACATATCTACTATTTCAATTATATTTAAATAAATCCTTCGTTATTATTTTTTCAAACGATTATGATAAAAAAAACCAACAAATTATCAAATAAAAATAACCTGAAAGTGTTTTTCCAGTAGACGCATCAAATAACACATCGTTTTTTTATCGGTGGGAATTAACAAAAATGTGATGATTGAAAAAATGCATATTGGTTAGTCAATGTTTCGTTGATTTATTTAAAATAGAAAGATAATATTATATAAAAGTTTCAAAATTCTAAGTTTATTCTGGCTACTTCAAAGGTGATATTTGAAAATGGTTGCTTTTTTTATCCTGTTCTATTATACCAACTAACTTTAAATTTGGTACACACATTTAGTAGGTCACAGTTTACAAAATAATTTATTTTATGTATTCTTTGGGGCAAACCGAGAACATAATTTTGAATTATTGATTAAATAGAATTATGGATGATGGATGAAAAACGTAATTTTAATTTTATTCCTTAGTGGGGGGAAAAAAATAATACTTTTGAAAGTTTTATATAATTTCGTAATATGTATCAAACTAGTTGCTTTTATTGAAGTTTAAATAGGTCAGACTAATAGAATGATGAGTTGGAATAATAAATAAGTAATATTAAAATATGTTTTATAAAAAATTAGCTATATTTTGTCACTACGGTAGGTACTTGTTCTAATTTGTATTATATTAATATTTTATGAAGGATTTTTCATTGAATAATATACGTTTTTCATTTTAGTAAATCATAATTCATATTCTTTTTAGTTTTCCGTATATTCACACAAAGATTTCAGGTACGTTTATTGAATAGCCGTATTATGGTTTTTTGCAAAACTATATTCAAATTATCATAAAATTTCAAAACAATTATATTACTCAAAAATAACTGTTAAAATTATTTTAATTATTATTTTAATTAAAATAATATATATTTATTTTAATATAAACTAAAAATAATGTAATAAAATTAATGAAAATTTTCCTGATAAAGTACAAAGTCATTAGTATAAGGGTTAAAGTAATTTTGATAAATCAATTATAGTCCTAATCTCTAAAATATAAACTAAGTTACAGTCATTTAAAGTTTGAAAAAATTAAAATCGTTTTTTAAAATTGTAAATTATTGTAACTTGGTAAATTATAGGTTAACTCATAAGACCAAATATCGCTGATACGACAATATAACCCCTAAATAGATTAATCTATCCAAATTGTGTATAAAAATTTAATGAATTACAATATTTTTAAGCTTTTAAAAAAAATTTAGATAATAAGTTTATTGTAAAATACAAATAGGGTTTACCATATGAAAATAATATTGTTTTAAAGAGCATGTGAAAATCTGCGAAAGTCAAAATTATAAAAAATATAATAAAATATGTATATTAATTACAGATGTTAATTAGAACAGTTCGAATTTCGAAAAATCGAACCGAACTTCAAGAGTTCGGTTCGGGTTCGAAAGTCGAACTCAAGTAGTAAAAAGTCGAACCGAACCGAACTCGAACTTTTTTTCGAACTATTCGAACTCGAACTTTTATCGAACTCGAACCTTTTTCGAACTCGAACTATTTTCGAACTTCAACTGTGACAAAATTAAAATAAAACAGTATTAGTTTATTATTTTGTTATCCAGTGTTCGCTGTAAAGTACCTACACATAGAATATGTATAATAAAATATTTTGAATTTTTATGCACACCAGATTTTATAGTGGCAATTGACAGGTGTACAGATATAATAGTATAATACCCATATAGGAGTACTTCCGTTTTAACAATTGAAACATAGATTAAGAATACATATATATATATATATAAATACAATATATGGTGTTTTGTAATTGTACAATTCCCTCGTAATATAACAATATTATTGTTCATTCAAAATTTACATTGTATCATAGCCAGGTCATCTTGAAAATAGACAACTTGAAACCCATATCAATTTTAATTTATTACTGTGGAAAACACGCCTGAAGTTATGGGTATAGTTATAGTGTAGTATATTTTATCGTGTTTAGTGTTCTTATGTTTTAAAGTATACCTATAGTACTATTTAGTTTTAGTATTTATATTTCCAAGAAGTAAGGTACCTATCTGAATATTATTTTATTAAATAGAAGTATATAAAAACAATTTAATACAATTACAAATTTCATGCGAATAAAATGAATAGTAAATTAATAAAAGGTAAATTAAAAATTGCATTGTGACATCATTGTGCCATACAGCTCGTAACTGCTTAACTTATTAGATATATTATTAATTTATTAATCCCTCTAAATATATTTCATATTATCATTGATTATATAATATATAGTATACTATATATATTATATTCTGTGATATCAAACCTATTGTAAACATAAGCATGACCACTTTTTATGATTATTATTATTTTTAATTTTTTTTTCACCATAAACGAATTTTAATTGCGTACCTATTGTCATACATATAAAACATTTTTTCTATTAAATAAAGAAACTATTTTATCTAGAAAATGTGTCCTCTTTATTAAAACTGGAATTAAAAATATTCATGAAGTTATAGAGTAAGTACCTAACTATTCATTTAGTATATATTATACTAAAATAAAGATTTTTTTTTTACATTTCACGAAATTTTCATTTTTGTTGAATATATTTATATGGAAATGTCCAAGTTATAAATAATAGCTTACCTTTTTTCAGATAGATCACGTTTTTAACTAATGTTACAAAATATATGGTATCCGGACATTCTTCCCCCTTTCGTCACCAGTACGGTAGGACATTCTCCCCCCCCTTTTTTTTTACCTAAGACATTCTCCCCCGAAAAATTTATTTTTCAATATTAAAATAAAAACAGGTATTATAATAGGTGTATTATAATAGATATATATTATATAAAATTAAGGTATACTTCTACTTTACCGGAGAATTCAAATTTTTATACTCGAGTCCGTGTAGTTTTTGCCGGTAAAAACGATGGTGTAATCAGAACTAGGCATAGGTAGTAGATACATTTATATAAAATAAAATAATAAATGAAATTACATTATTCATGATACAATATATATGTATTTAATTTAACAACATGTTGATATGCTTAGAAACACCTAAATTTACAATATAGTATTTACCTTTACTTACAATTATACTTATTAAACAATAATTATTGAGATAGTGAGAAATTAATAAATCCTGGGAAGCATAAAACAAGTATATGTATCTAGACAACTGTTATTACACAAACAAAATGTCTACTTAACTATCACATAACTACATTATTATGATTTTTTACATAATTATTATTATGAGTTCATTCTCTTCGTATAATGCGTAAATTACGCATGCAACTTCAACGATGTCCAACATTTCCATACTTTATTTAAAAATAATAAAAATCCACCAAACAAAAGCAGTAGTCATCCACAATAGACAGTAACTCCAGTACTAACTAGGTACTATAGTAGTATCATTGATTTATATTACTATATACTCGTAAATATAATGAATATTTAATCAATGCTACTCAACCTATATGAGTATAATAAAATACAAAGAATTGTTCAAATAAAATTTGGGACCCATTTTTATATGAAACTAGTTTTTGATACGCGTTGAAACAGAATAAGATAATTATAAATTTACTCGAATTTTGAATTCGGGTTCGATATAAATTTAATAGTTCGAGTTCAATACTAAGCTAATAGTTCGGTTTAGGTTTGGGTTCTAGTTAAAGTTAGGTTCGGTTCGATTTGGGTTCGACATAAAACTTCGGTTCGGTTTGGGTTCGGGTTCGATATTAAACCTCATATTTCGATTCGAGTTCGGTTCGGCACCTAAATTTTAATACTTTTTATTGGATTAGGTATATATTAGAACTAGGTATAGAGTTTCACCAGTTATATCGAATACATTGTTTATCAATAATATCTAATATAATATATATATATATATATATATTTAAATATTAAAAATATTTGACTATTTTCACTTTTCGTACTTAATTATAATTTATGATTAAACATTATAAAAATTAAATAGTTAAAATTTGTATAATAAAAAAGACTTTGCTAACTTAATAACAATGCATCCTACCTTTGATGAATATTCCTAAGGTGGGTTTCCACGCAACGTTTTACGAGTACGTATACGTATTTTCTACGCTGCGACGCTGTGACGTGAGCATTAAATTACATGATATTCTCTAGTAAGTCTTCTATTCATTAGTTAACAAACGAACTTGGTTCATCCAGTAATCGGTGGCAGCTTAGTACAGTCGCAAACATGGTGAGGTCAGTACGACCGGCCGATTTGCCGTCCTAGAGAGCAGTGGAAACGACATTTTTTTCCAACACTCGACTTAAAATGCAAGTAAAAAATTCCCTATTTTTAGTTCAAATAATTTAACTATAATCTGGATTACGTATAAGACATTTTTAATGTATTTTTAACCAGTTTTCCTGTTTCTATGACCGATTTGAATTCGGAAGAAATAGAGAATGGAGGAGTAAGTCCCGATTTATAAGATGTATGTGATTTCATGCAATGTGCCGATTCAGACGAACCAATTTACGATTTAAAGGTGATTGAAGAGAATGGTCACAATTTTTATTCAGAGATGAATGTCGGGGAAGATGATGAGAAGGCAGAAAAAGAGATGATTTGTTGATTTTTAATTCTATATAGGTAAGAATAACGAGAAAATTTGGGAAATTTACATCGCCTTTGTACTTTCTAAAACACAATCCAAGAATATAATAAAATTTCTTCCAAGTCCTAGAGGATAAGCTTTCCACTTTAAAATCCTCCTGGATTGCTATTTATAATAATCACTTTTAAGATTGTTGAAAATAAGAGGTGATGGTTTGGTGGTATGCGTGAGAGATTATAAGCCAAGCACAAAGGCAGAAATTTATGCAGTATTTGGCTTTTTGTTTTTGATAGACATGAAAAGGGAAAATCATGCAGTATTTTGGAAATTTTGAGTAAAAATGGAATGAGATTAACTATTTTACGAGCCAACTTTAGTAAAAATCGATTTAGATTTTTGGCAAGATTCATACGATTAGGTTGGAACATATTGTAACTGATGAACTAGCTCCTATTTAAAATAAGTACTGAACTTTTATATTTCCAACATCCAAGGTCATTTTGTTTAGAAAAATACACAACTATTGACGAAATGCTAGTTCCCTATTGAACGACCTACTCACATCATGGATTTATAATTTTATGAATGGTGGGGGAAATACATTTGACTACATATGTTTCAGAATAATGTACTCCTAGGATAATACAAAGATAGCATATAACTATATTTTTCTTGCTACTTTACCTAGTAGGAAAAAATTCGTTTCGAATTTTTCAATACGACATCCATCACATTAAGAATAATATGACTTGAATTTTATGAATTTAAAATACAATTAATGAATTGAAACTTGAAGAGCGATCTAAAGTAAATAATCTGCTAAAAAAATTGAAGGTATAAAGAGAAAGGAAGCATTAGTGATGAGCCAGTCCGTTCATTCGGGAGGTTTATTTGCTACATTTGTCAATCAAGGAAAAAAACAAAAGCTGACTGGAATGCAATGGTTGTGGAAATACAAACCACACTCGGTCACTTTTATTACGTGCAAAGTGCAATACATGCCAGTTTTCTCAGGATGAAGGTGATATGGAGGGAGATTAAACGTAAACAATTTCACATAATCAGAAAGTGATATATATCTAATAGAAAAGTATTTTGATTTTTTTTTTTTTTTGTAGTTTAATGAGTTGATTTTTTTTATTTAATTAATTTAATGAATATTTTATTTATATAACTTTTTATATTAATTTTTATAACATTTATTTTAAAGAATTATATGATTTTATAAATAAAAATTGTTGGCAAAAAAATTAAAAATATGCTTAAAATGCTGTATCTAATTTCATTGATCTTTATTATTTGGAATTATGCATATTAAATTTAAAAAAAATTCATGAAAATAACAAAACACCACTGATGGCCAAATTGTCGTCATAGCGTGCGGAAGTGTGACTTTAGAAGGCTTGAACGAATGAAAGTTACCTAGTAATAATAATTTCAAACAACTGATAAAAAATGAATTACACACAAATTCTAGATATAAGCCAGGTGTTCGTGATATAAACTATTGGTGAACGTCGTAAACACTTCACAATGCGTATTTACGTATATGTATGAGTGAACGTTGCTATGATATCTCACCTTAAGTTTATTACTCGATTAATTTTGACTATAATAACCGTCACACAATATGTCTACTGATAAACGTTTTGACGATTAAACTAAAAGACTATTTTTATTTTTAATTTATGTTTAATGTTTAATTGATTGGATAGACGACAACTTAATCTGCCGTTGTCAGATTTTTCAAATATTTATCCAAAATACTTCAGACTAAGTGAAAAATTATAGATCTATTTTATTGAGTACTATTTAATACATTATTCAATCAGGAATAAAAGTAATATATAACAGTTAAACAAGAAAATGATGAGAAAATGCAGATGGATGTTAAAATTTCCTTCGAATAAAAAAACCCATAGGGGTTACAATTGATCAAAGTAAAAATACTCGTTAAAAATACTTAATTGTCAGCAATCGTAGACCTCCAAAAATATGAGTATAATAAACCAATATTAATATTTTTTATAAAATATAATTAATAAGGTATATAAAATAGTAAAATATAATATCATATTCGACAAATTAAGAAACTGTTTTTATTTCAAATATTTATAATTATAAACATATTACTTAATACATTTTTATTTTTTTTGTGTAATCACAATATAATATTTTCGTAATATAATAATGTTGACTATTATTGCAGTAATTCTTTATACACAAACAATTATGAAGAATAAAATGTTCTCGTACTTGTGTGCGGTAATATATAGTTAATATCTAATAAATAAAAATAAATAAATATTTACTTTACTTTATAGGGTTAAATCACTCTATCAATATTTTAGTGCCTCATGGCAATAATCTTTATGATCATAATCTATTTAAGTAAATTATTTTGTGTCTTTTTTTAAATAAATTTATGATTCATTGCTAATATTGTCTTACATATCTAAATGTATTTAGCTTTATTTTATAATTATGCTATTTTGTTTTTATATTTTCAATATTATTTTCTTTTTACACTTTTATTCTATTTGTTTCATGTATTGTATATAATCTATTAACTAATTATAATTTTTTTTCACTACTGTTATCGTTATCACTGTATTTCAAATTGGACAATTATCCGTAAAATAAAATAAAATAAAATATATAGTAAAAACAAGCTAAATAGTATTATAATGAGATTAATTTTTGACTTTCAGAATAATAAACAATACAATTCAAGAATTCGACAACGGTCATTAGTGTTTTTAATAATGATAATAGTGTTTACATATTTTAAGGAGTTAAATTTAAGAAAAATATATTTTTATTTAAATGATAAACTTTCTTTTATACTTTACAATATATTTTACATAAAATAATAGAATATTTACGTTACATATTGAAATCAATAATATTAAAACCAATAAATACATTTTGAAACCTTCAATGTTATTAAACATAAAATGTAGGAAATTAAATGATTAAAAACTCATTGCTTAATGGAAATCAATAAATTTCATTAATTTTATAAATTATCTTTTTAATGGATCAAAAAATTATATTAGCATTATTACTATAATGGGTTATAAAACTACTGATAACAATTATGTTCCGAAATTTGATTAAATTAAAAAAAAATAGAATGTTTTTAATCAACTAAAACTATCTGAATGTCAGTCACCTATTCTAAAGTTTTGAAGATTTTTGTTTGAAAAGTCATGTTAAAAATTAATTCAAATGATGGGCTATTATTTTTGTTGGATATATAAACTGAAAAATCATTATTATTAAATGTATAGTTGATTTTATAGTAAAATATAGAAACAGAATAAATTTAACTTATTCAAAAATTATGTTTCATAATAAAAATTACAAGCAATTAAAAATAAAAGTATACAATATACATCAATATTTTAAATCACCTCTTCTGGATACTAAAGTATATTTTTTAAAGAACAATTGGTTTTATTAATTTGATTGTATATAATAATTAGATAAGACATTTAAATTCAATAGCACATTTATTTATATATAAGTGTATATTAATAACATATACTTTGTAAACAAATAAATATTTTAATGGATTCACACGAACATTGACTAAAAAAAAAAAATTCGAATCTATCACAGTCTGAGTCATATAGTGGGATGTTCAGATTGTCATAGGATTAAATAAAGCGTTTACTATATCCATTATTTACGAAGGATAAAGGTTTAAATAACTGAACTTAAAACAATTGCTTAGTTTAAGTTGAGTTAATTTATTATGAATAAAAAATAATATGAGATAAAATGAAAAATGATGCTTAAAAAATATTCTATTTAGTGATGGATGTTAAGTTAATTCTAATGGAAGGAATTTTAGATATCATTAGAATATTGAGAGTTCTGATGTAAATATTTATATACTCTAATTCAGAATGAGAAAATTATATATATATATCAAATAAAAATTATATAGTACAATTAAATACATCACTACACTATATACACTATACATTTCATTGAAAATGAAGTGTTAAAATTCTTTAAGTTTACACTGATTAAACCAATTGAATAAAACCAAAGATAACAATATTAAAATAACAGTTAAATAGTATCAAATTTATGTATATAAAAATGTTAAGCAAAGCGTCTATTATGACAAAAATGACAACGGGATGAATATGACATGAGCATGGAGTAATTGTGGCACGTCTCGGTTTTTTCTGGCCTTATTTTCGATAACGAATCATTGAATGAAAATCAATTATTTTTAAATATTGAAAAATAATTATATAACTTTAACAATATTTTAATACCTACTAATTTTTAATCAAAAATTATCATAAAATGGCATTCAAACGCATAATTTTTGAGTAGATAACTTATACAATATAAATTCTACAAATACCATTGTAGCTGTCAAATAATTGAATAAATATTAAATTTAAATTAGTATTATAAAAATAATACACCAATACCTATTAGTATCTCGATGATTAAAAATATATTTTATACACTGAATTTAAAAAAAAAATTTAATTATTTATTTATATTATTTTCTTCGAAAAAAATAATGACACTACTAAATATTTATTTGTATGAGGTGTTTATGATAAAAACGTATTATTTATGTAATAATATATTAGTTACAACTGAAATATAAAAGTACAAAATGTGTATTAACATTGAAATTTAATAACATTTTGGTTACAAAATATTACAAAATGTAATAACTAATATACATGATTTGAACCTAATATCTATATATTAAGAAAAATTAACACAAATTGAATACCTACCGAATAAATAATAAAATATTAAATTTAAATTAATAAATATGTATATTGATATTGTTAAGATAATGATATTCTCAAAGAACCAAAAAATAAGTCTCAAATGATAATAAGAGCTTGAATAATATAAATTATACAATAATGTAACACAGCCATTTAAATTTTAACAATTTCTTTCAACTGCCTTTACGTGAGATTATATGATAATTAACAGTTTTCGGTGGATATGTTATAATTACTCTATACATAAGAAGTATAGAACTGTAGGTACTATTTGAAAATAGTTAATATGACATATTTCTGAACATTTAACATTTAACATATAACATTTAAATCACTTACATATTTACACATATATGTTGTATTATATATGATTTTATAATTAAAATATTACATAATGTAATAACTTATATATGTATTGTTAGGAGATATTACATAAATAAAATATATAAATATTATCAATATAATAATAAAATATAAAAATAAATGAATATACATGACGTATATTAATATATTATATATAAAAAATGGAATGGTCAGAATACTTTTTTTATAGCAAGTATTAACACATTATTAATTACTACTAATTTAATTATAATTTAGGTACATCGTACATAGTCAATAGTCAATAATAATGATTATAAAATATTTAAATGTTAGATATTAAAAAACCAAATTTTCATTTAATTGTTTATTATATTTAATATTTCAATATTTAAAAATTATAACACAAACAATATTGGGAATGTTTTTACTCTATATATTCGAAATTAAGACCTACCATTAAATTAGTATTAGGTAAGTACATCATTGTTTTCAACGTTAAAAACTATATGAGCTCGAAAAATAGTTTTTAAAAATTAAAATTGTTCAATAAAGTATAAAACAGCTTGATATTGATATAGGTACTCCAATTATTTATTTAAAAGTAATTTTAGATACTTGTATCTTTTTTAAAATATTCAATAAAAATTGTAACGAATTACATTTTAAAGTTACTTGAAAATGATGTAACTGATTACAAGTTGCAAATTACAAATGTAACTGGGTTACGTAACTTAAATACATGAACTGATTACTGCTCAACCTTGAAAATAATCATTAATAACGGTGAAAATGTATATTTATTATAATAATAAGAGTTATTTTTTATTTATAGACCAATACTTAAGTGTCATACTTATTAGGAGATATTTTTATGTGTACTTAAAAAAAAAAAAAATAATTAAAAACCGTGATTTAAAATATTAAAGCATTAATAAAAATAATCATTTAAATGCAATTTATATGATTGAACTACAGAGTTTTAAACAAATGAACTAAAAAAGCGATTTTTTTTTTAAATGTTTAAAACATAAAAGAGAACATAATATACAACTATTTCTAATTAAATCTGATGAACTTACTACCTTTTGAAGTTTTAATTATACAAAACGTATTGATTTATTACTAATATATTTTAAAATTAATTTGAATTGTATGCAATTTACCCGGGATATTATTTTTAATTAGTAACTTACTAATTTCCTTACTTATTTATAATTACTACAATATATAATATTAATAATTTTAATAATTTATATTACAAATAATTAAGATGTACCTACATTAAAAAAATTATTATAATAAAAATTGCCTCTGAAACAAAAGTTGTCGAATATAATGATTCTATCACGTCTTGTTAATTAGTTAATAAATATATAAACCAATAATTTTATATAAAAATTGGATTTTAGAATGATAACTATCGTACATTTTATTCAACATTAAAAATACGTTCCTCTTGTTAATATCAAAAAATCGAAAATCTGTAGTCACGATTTTATTTTTATAGTCGTTTAAATTTTTTTAAAAAAATTATTAATTTTGAGGTATTTAGGCCAAATAGTTGATAAAACGAGATTTTAAGACCTGAACAATCTTAATATAACATTGGTCGTGCATTATTTAACTAAATGTAAAAAATCGACGGAAATAAAGTATTTTAGATTTTGAGCGTAGCGTTGGAGCTAGTGGTTTTTGGATTTGCTCTAGTCTCTTTAAATAATCATTCATATTTCATTAAATAAACCTATATATTTTAATAGGTACTGATGATTTCAAGAAAATTAAAAATACTAATTATAAAATATTTGTTACTTATCAAAATATAAGTTATTATTTGGTTTATTGAATGAAATAAAATGCAATAAATACAAAATTAAAACATGTATTAATGTGTAATTTCAACATGGCAGTGTGTATTGGAGCTATAGTATTTGTGGATAAAAAAAAATAATCGTAATAGTCAATTCACATATTCGTTAATGCCATTGCTTCCCACATCACCAGGATTTTAGTGTAACACTCGTTACCTATGGAACCTAAAAAAAAAATATATTTATATATATATATATATTATTATATATATATAAATATTTATAATATTTAGAATATCTCAATTAAGTTATACTGATGTGAACGATTAATCGATGTTAATTATTATAGAACTGAATGATTAATTATTAATATGTCTTATTTTTATATTTCGCCTTCTCTCTATACTATTATTGTGTGATAATTAAAAAAAAAAAGTGGATGATAATCATTAATTTCTAAAGTTTTCAAAGATTTTCAATTGGTATTGTATGTAATTATCTTATTATTCAACTGTATGTCATGTGACTGTTTATGTTAATTATGTTACTATTGTATAGAGTACCAATATTGTAATATACACTAATTATAAATCAAATGGTTTACATAATATTTTGTTCATTTTCAATATCATAATCTGAACAAAAAATAAAATAAATCGAATATACTAACTAGTAATAGTTATAGTAGATATATTAAATTTAGTTATTATAAATATTAAATATATTATAAAACATTTTAGAATGTACATAAGGTCACACTAAATTATATTTATTTTTACATTTCCTCTTCAAAGTAATATTAAACATAGGTACTGAGTGTATAACTAATATTAATAATTATGAATACTACACCGAAGCTATGCTCAGAATCGTTTTATTGAATGCAATGATTTATCATTGCTTTTAAGTGCAATACATCCACCAAGAGTATCTTGTCCAGTAGCGAAGTGCATCCACCCATACTGACACCTAACGAGTGAAGTGCACACTTTTTTGTTCATTATATGTCAATTAAATTTACAAAAAAAAATATAGTAAATGAAATTTATACTATTATGGTGATAATTGGACCAAGGAAAAAAATTAGAGTAAAATTTAGATCTCTGTTTCAATTTTCAGGGATAAAATAATAGTTTAATTATTTATTAAAAAATTTGAAAATACTTGGATTGGAGTGGTCTATTAGTAACCTATTTTTTTTTTAACTGGGTTTAATTTAATCCCTTTTCAATAGCTTTGAATTTTCTGTCAGAAAGCTCTTTACCCGAAAATATCTACTTAACTTCTCGTACCCAATAAAAGTGTATAGAAATATAAAAATGTAATTATTTAAAAACTAATATATTTCTGAATGAAATCATGAAATCTAAAATACAGAAGTTTAAAAAAGATCGTTGTAATATTAATTGTTGTTTTATATTTTTTAAAATAACAAAAATTATCTTATCCGCTTACTATATATAATACCTAGTAGTTAGAAAATGTTTCTACGACCAGTACTGTTTAAATTGGGCGTTAAATATAAATTGAAATACACTCCCCCCATCCTCCTTAAAAGTCGAATTTTATAAAAAATATTTTCTTAACAGAAGTTCATGTCGTTAAATTAATAATATTCTGTAAAAATTTTAGCTTTATACGACGTTGTGAGTCAGTCACAGTCAAAACTTGGGTTGTATAATGTTTCCACTAACACAATACAAACAACAACAATCATTATGAGTTTAACTGATATATTAAAAATAAATTTTAGACAGTGAAAACCGATTTTTGATCTCTCGTATAATATGTTGTTATTATTAATAATAATAATTAATAAATATTATATTATATTTGAATTAATAAAAACATTTAACTATATTGTTGATGAAACGGGGTGTTGTATAGGCAACTGTATCACATTAATGTTACACACTCATTCAATTGCCTACACTGATTGTTAAATAAATTATTATTAATATTAAGGTAAATATTTTTTATTATGTACTTATGAAGCTTTATTTTTTATTCTTCAAAGTACATATCATTTTAATCATATTCATAAACTTCAAGTTGTTATGTATTGTCACTCCAATGCAATAGGTCTTGTTTCACTATTAAAACTTCTCAGGGTGAAAAAATAAACATAAAAATTTTTATTTTTATTTAGGCATTCAATTTTTATATTTGAAAACCACGATACTTCATATACCATAAACCATAACTTATATTGCATAGGATATATATATATATATATATATATATATAATTATAATATTTATTAAATTATAAACCATTAATGATTATTTTTTCCTTTTGCAAAAAATCATTATTTTAAGAACAAGGATTTTGAGAATATTTTAAGATATAACATCGAAAAACATAATATTTATTTTATCAGCTTTTTAAATTTTGAGCTACTAACATCGTTCTAACAGCGCAATATCAAAATATGCACCAAAAAATGATTCTAAAACATAGTACTCGAATTTTTGGTCATTTTTGGAAAGGTGCTGATATTTGTTGGCTATTTGTTCACTTTGTATGAGTGTTTTAAAACGCTCTATTGAAAAATTCTAGTGGAGCATATTCAGCAATAATTAACGAAATCGACTATAAAAGTAGAATTTGACTTGACAACAATATTAAATATAAAGTGTGAGCAGGTAAATCAATATTTTTTAATTCGTTATGTTTAGATAATTTGATTTCTGAAATTCGTCTTACCTAAGTATTGAGGGCTATCACAATATGAAACCTAAAATACAAATTAATTATATTTAAAATTATTTTAATTTATGTTAAACTAGTAACAAACATTTTATATCATTATTAATGTTGTCAATGCTTCTAACACACATGTATATGATGATACAATATTTTCTTCTATTCAACTATATTTGTATCCTTTCAAATCTTCTGAACGTGATTCGTTTTTAATGATTGGAAGATGTTTAATAAAATATCATAGAAAATATTCTCTATACAGAACACTTTAAAAATCACGCGTTCTCATAGTGAGTAAAATTTTTAAAATTTTCCTATAATATTACATATTGTAAATATTATAATAAATTTTATTCCAAACAATAAATAATTTTAGCGTTTATAAATTGTTTATATAATATGTTTTAAAACTAAATATTTGAATATTTTCTATTAAAATTTTCTCATTTGTTGGTTAATTTTCCTAGTATACAAACTGTCACACGATAATTTTCCAATGTTTCAATAAAAATAATATAATATAAATAATTATATTTAAAGGATATAACTTGAGTTTTGAGGGGACAATACGTCGGGTGAAAACATATAAGTTCTATGTCTGAATTTTCAAAAATACGTTTTCCTCCAATAATTCGTATACTATATGCCTGGTCTATTTTTTAAGCTTATTTTGGTAGTCTTACGATCAATATTAACAAATATATGGAAAACTAAATAGTTCTATGTAATAAAAACTTACACATTTTTTAGTTTTTGCACGAGTTGATAAAACTTTTTTGTTTTTAAAGATTATAGTTAATTCAAAAAAGTTCTATGTGAAAGAATACACAATTTTTTTACAACAAAACAGTTGTATGTATATCACACGATATCACTTATATAATAAAATGTATGAATAAACAAGATTTAACAACAATGAAATATGTTTTATAATTATTATAGTCTATTGGTATCATTTCAACAATATTTGACATCACGAAATGATATTTTGTGATTACGATTGAGAACAAAAAATTTCTATCGTGCATAATTAATTATTTGAGAGTACAGAAAAGTGTTATGGATAGATTCTTTTGTTCTAACTCAATACTATAATGGTTTTCGATTGATTATTAATTGTATTACTTTTTTTATATTTATCTATTGATAATTATGATAAATTAGATGTTTTATCATTTATTTATATTATTTTTTTCTCTAAGAAATGTACTAACAAAAAAAAAAAAAAAATCAATCATCAAACTTTAAAAATACTTTCCTGAAAAATATATAAATTATACATAAATCTTTTTTGTTCTCACCTCACAAATATTATTTTATTTGTTCATTGTAAATTTGATTTTTTTTCTCCAATATGTGAATTTATTAGTTGATCTATCAAACTTATACCAGAAAAATTAAACGGAAAATTAGTTTTATTTATTTATTTCATTTGTATATTGTTATTAAATTGAATTGTTTACACTCTTTTGTTAACTAAAAGTATTTAATAATAAAGTATTCTTCTTCTTCTCCTTTGCTTTCTTTCCCAACTATTTGGGGTCGGCCACCCTGGTCCTACACTTCCACTTAACTCTATCTTCCGCATCTTCTTCACTTACTCCCACCTTCCTCATATCACTCGCCATTACATCTCCCCCATCTCTTTTTCGGTCTTCCTCTCCCCCTCTTACAAACAACATGCATTTCCCTTACTAATCTTACTGCCTCAGTCTCTTCCCTCCTTAATACATGCCCGAGCCATCTTAATTTATTTTCTCTCATTTTGTCTACTATCGAAGCTACCCCTATCCTTTGTTATCTCATCCATTACCAGGGAAAATAAGTAAAGACTCAAAGCTGAACCCTGATGTACCCCCACTCTGACCCTAAAATCCTCAGTTTCCCCACACAGACTTTTCACTCTTGTACTCGCCCCTTCATACATATCTTCAATTATGTTCACATACACCTTTGGTATTCCTTTCTTCATTAATGCCCACTTTAAGATCTCCCTAGGAAACCTATCATAAGCCTTCTCTAGATCAATAAATACCATACACAATTTCTTTTTCCTTTCTCTGTACTTCTCTACAATCTGTTTCACACAAAATATTGGCTCCATTGTTGACCTCCCAAGCATAAACCCAAATTGATTTCTAGTAACAGTTGTCTCACCTCTTACACTTTTATCTATTATCTTTTCCCAAATCTTCATACTGTGACTCATAAATTTTATCCCTCTATAATTTCCACAATCCTGTACATCTTCTTTACCCTTAAATATTGGTACTACACAACTCTTCCTCTACGCTTTTGAAATTTTTCCTTCAACTAGTACCTTATTTAAGAAACTTTACCAGCCATTGTATACCTAAACTTCCTAATACTTTCCATACTTCTACTGGTACTCCATCCGGTCTCACCGCTTTCTTATTTTTAATTTTTCTCACAGCACTCCACACTTCCTCTTCCCTTATTAAATCCATCATACCCAAATTCCACTCTAACCTATCAATTGCCTCTCTCAAAAATTCCTCATTTAAAAATTCTTCAAAATAGTCTTTCCATCTCCTTATCACTTCCTTTTCCTTTGTTAACACCCTCCTATCCTCATCTTTTATACACCAAACATTTCTAAAGTCCCTGGATTGTTTTTTTCTTTCCTTAGCCAGCCTGTACACTTCTTTTTCCCCTTCTTTAGTTCCTAACCTCTCATAAAACTCATTATATTTCTCTAATTTGGCTTTACTCACTACACTTTTTGCTGATTTAGATAAACTTTTATACTCTACCCAATTCTCCTTTCTCTGTTTTTCTGCTATTTGTTAAACTATATTTTTTTCTTTGATATTATATCCTGTACTTCTTCTGTCCATCACCATGTTTGTTTATCCTATGGCATATTACCTCTACTCACGCCCACGACTTCCTTAGCAACTTTCTTAACACCCTCTGCTACCTTTTCCCACATTTCGTTCATATTCCCTTCCATGTTCTACATCACTGTCCCAATTAGCTTTCTTATAAATACTTTTTCATTTTCACCTGTTAGTTTCCACCACCTAATCCTTTTGCTAGAACCCCTCTTTCTGACTTTCTTCACATCCCACTTGTGGAGCATCCGCACTTACCATATTGAATACTTTATCCTCTAATATTACTCTTACTAAAATAACCCTATCATATTTTCTAATCAACTCTACCACTTTTCCTTTCATTTCTTCATCTAATATCACTCCTACATCATTCCTTGTACTAGTTCTCCCTGAATATATAATTTTATACCCCTCACCAATTTCTTTTGCTCTCTCCCCTTTCTACTTTGTTTCTTGCACACAACAAATATTCACATTCCTCCTCTTCAAAACTTCTGCTAACTCCCTACTCCTACCTGTCAATGTTCCTACATTCCACGTACCTACTCACACTTTGAACCTATCTGGCGTACTCAAGCACGAATCTAACCCAAAACACCTTGGTGCTTTTCCTACACTATCCGCATCACGGCCGTTGGGTAGACCCGCACATATAACTGATGGAAAGGCTACCGCAGCCGCTGTCAGGCTGGTACTGGTCACTTGGTTCCTTAGGCTATCCCCACACCCAAGTACGCAATTTTGTTTTCACCACGAACATCCGAGATGGGAAAACTCGCCTATATTCTTTTTAAGGCTCCTCATACTTTTTTGACAAGTTATATGCCGGCTGTCGACCTGACGCAACCTCAATTAGTCGACTTCTACGACAGGCATGAGAAAACCATGAAGGTATTCTTAGCCAATAATAATAATAATAATAATAATATTAATTAATACTTTAATAATAAAGTATTAATAAAATAATAATAAAAATAATCTTACTTTAAAATTTATTTACTTCAAAATACTAAAATTTATAATTTCTATAGATAATTTAAAATATAAAAATCAATTTCGAAAATTTCATCTCGTTTATATGATAATAATATACTTGTTTTGCCTAAGTCTTAAAAAAATTTACTAAAAAGTTATAACTATAAAACAAATATCGTATACGTGCCAAATATCGTATATGTGCATTTATTTGATCGTTATATTATACCGCATTAATAAATGTTCTCCAAAAGTGAAACGATTTCAAAAATTCCAAAAAAATATTTTGTATTACCCTTGTTATATATAATAATATCAACTGTCAGTGTAAAATTATTTTCAAGCCAAGTAATATTTATTAAACTTTCTTATTATTCGTTTAGGGAAAAGTTATATACTTTTGTTGGATTATAGAATATATGTTATTTAATTTTTAAATTTTAGTACAATTTATACAATTTGTAAAATATTCAATTGTTTTTCCAACTATTACGGTTTGGCGTTTATTTAGAATAATAATTAATTAGATACTTCATGAGTTTTATACTTTAATATTTGACTTTAGGAAGGTAGACAGAACTAAATAAATAGTGCAGTTTACTGAATTATGTTCAACTAAATTAGGGTTTTGAAAATTAAATTAATTTTTAAATATATATATAATATTTGATCATAATTAAGGTAATATTTCATCGGTAAATGTTTAAGCATAGTATAATATATATGCTTTATAAATATTCTTGTAATAAATGTATACCTAAGACTAACATAATATTATATTATATTTTTAATAAAATAATACCGAATTTCTGTGGTAGTTTCATTTTTGTGATAAACGAGTGTCCGCTATAGTTAATTAACAATTTTTATTGTTATACCGTCAGTGCAGGTAACTATATTTCTCTAACCCAGTTTTTGCTGATTATGTGCAAGCAATGTGCTGCCACTATTTAAAAATAATTATACGTTGTGATTAAATGAATAAACTGAATTCATCTTGTGTAATATTATTATAAAATATAATTACATGATCTATAATTTATAACAAAATATTTATATATATTTACGAAGAGTTGGTAAAATTAATTTAAAAGTGACATTACAACATTATAAAAAAATTTACACCAATATATTTATTTACGTTGTTAAATTATATCATATCGTGTCGCATATCTACAGAGTAGTTATTATTTGATCTATTCATAAAATATTCAATAAACCTTCTCATTTTATTTTTAGGTATTTACGAGATATATGTTAGATTAACCTAATGCTCATATAGTACTTGAATGAGATGTAGGTAAATATCAAAACTATGCTGAACACATAGGCGTATACCGGGAGAAGTGAGAGGAGCGACGGTCCCTGCGGTAAAATTTGGAATACCCCACTTGATAGTTCTGGAGTTAATACATTTGTGATTTGAAGTATTTTTCTGATATTGAATTTGATAAGAACTGCGTATTTATGAAATAATTCTGAGTGAAATTGATAGTATTTTTTTTTTTGATTTGTTAATATAAATCAGTTTAATAATTTATTCCTAATAATTACCAATTATTTTCTGTAGTTTTACTTTTATCCACGATTTTTTTGTGAATTACTGAAAATTGGCAAAAAGAACATTTTTATTTTCATCACGTCAATATTATGTTTCATAAAATATTTGGAGCAAATTTTAATTTATTTAATACTTTAATTTTTTCCGATTTACAATAATAATTTTGGTATGTATGTATAGTTTTAATTTACACTTAAATATCCTTTACAATTCCTCTATATTATTGTAAAATCCAGAAATTTATCTCTCCGTGCAGAATCTATAATTGACTAAAATACGTTTTAATTCTTATAAGTTAAAAATAGTATTCATTGTAATAAAACCTTTACAGTATATATTTGCTACACAGTATACATATTATACACATTTGATGTTTGTAAAAAATGTCAAGATTTTATGTTTCCCCGTGATATATATATATTTAAAGATTATAGAGATAATAAAGTATTATGAGAAGTTTTTACGTTTTGCATAGTTAGAATTTTTTTGGTGGGGTAGTATGTAGTATTGCTTTCCCATAAAAAATTCTCAAGTCACATTTACGGCTGAACAATTTGAAAATACCAAGTTAAAAGTTGGAATTTTTTCCTGTAAAAATGTTTACTATTCATTACAATTTTGACTTTTTTCCGTGTATTTAATTATAAATGCCATTCTGAGAATTTTGTAAATGTAACCAATATATTTTACAACACGATTTCACACAATTTTGCTATGCGCTCACGTAATTCTAGAAAAGCGATACTACTTATATCTAAAATTGTGTACTTCTCTTTTCTATAAAATTGGCCTTTTAATTATGGAATTACTACCAATGGCCTCTTGCAATTGTAAATGTTCGTGTAAAATCACGAATATTGGAATAAAAATTTTCTTACCTGTTGTTGTTGTCTTATTCATTTACTTTTATAATGATAACACATTGATAGAAGTTATGAAACACGTGGTTAAATAGACAATATGATATATAATATTTCTGACAATTGGTTCTTCTAAACAAAAAAAAGAAAAAAAAAAAAAATACAGTTTATAATAACAAATTGGTTTTGTTACCAGTTGAGAAATCTACCATTTGTTACATCGATTATATTTTATCACAATAATATAACAATAATATATTGTTAATATTACCTTGTAAATTTCAGTGTAAATTGTCAACTTTATAATAATTATTATATCTGCACAATAAAAAAAGAACATATAATTTTGTTGTATATGTTGTTAAAACAATAACTATTTTATCCTCCCGACATTCAACCATAAATAAAATATAAGCTTTTGTTATTTTCTTGGTTTATACTTTATTTATGATTACGTTAATTTTAAAACAAAATTTCCAAATGCCATTTTTTGTACTTTTCTATGAATAATGATGCGTATTTAAGATAGTTAAAGTTCCGTCAAAATTCAGTATGTTTAAATTCTGTGATCTTAGTATTGAAAAAAGAAAATAAAAAGTAAACAATTTAACTTGGTCTAGAAAATCCGCGAAAACAGATGACAACTCATTTTTCAAGTGAAAAAATAATACTAGACCAGTGATATATGTATTATAAAAGTCACGAAACAAAGTAATCATATTTGAAAAAAATTGCATATCAGTCGACTACAACCATTATATTTTAAATTAAATTAAATATACTTGGAAAAGAAAAGAGATAAATATTATTTGAGATTATAGTTTTTATTAGTTGTATGCTCTATAAAAGGCAACAATTATGAACATTTTATTGTAAATAGTTCTTACGATACTTTTGATTAAATATATATAATTTCGAACCTAAAATATTAAAAAAGAGAAAAAAACTATATAAAAGTACGGTACAGAAAAAATCTATTTATAATAATTTTTAGTAAAAAATGTTAGGAATAAATTATATAATGAGAATCATAATAATAAAAATAACCAAAAATAAATTTCGAAGATATTTTCCTCAAAAAATAAAAAAAAAATTAATTTAACCGACTAATAATTTTTTTTTTTTTAAATCGTTTTAAAAACAAATAGTGAGTAATTATTATTTATTTAATCAATTATTTAACACACATTATATTTAAAACAATAATATACAATATTGTATAGTAATTTAGTTGTAACAATATTATAAATCATATCTGCCTTTTAAAAAATATTTTGCTGAAACTTATTTCACATTTAAATATATTTGTATCCAAATCATATGTAATTTACCAAAAAAATAATACTTTTATATATTTAGTAGAAAATAAAAATTTAGTCATATAAATTATAATAATGATATAATAAGATATTTAATCGAAGTCATTTTAGTATTGAAATTACTATTTTTAAATTTATTTAATTTATTACAATAGTCAATAAAAATAGATTTTTATTATATTTAACCGTTAAAATCTACTGACAAGACAAAATAATTAACAAAATTGTTCATAGGGTTATTTATTTTGTGAATATATTGTCGTGGTCTACCTTAAATTCAATATAAGAAACAGTTATATAGGGCCTCGTGGTTCTCATATAATAATATACATTACAGTTTGTTTTATATAGGTTAACAGTTTATTTTATAAACAATTTTTCATTTTTGGTTTTACAATTTTTTCCTGATTAATAATGCATTTTTTTAAAAAATGTCCTATCTTAATTATAAATCACATTCATTTGGTAAGTACTTTTATTTAAAAATGTATACATATATGTTCTGATTTAATCCTCAATTATATCTAAAGTTATTTGTTTATAAGTATCGCCAATATATAATTATAAAAAAAAATGTTCAGTCACTTCCCACAAATATTTGTTTTTGTACTGTCTTCTTCATGGATATTTTTACTGTGAATATAACTATTATAATATAATATTCTGGGTTGTGTTAAGTAATTGACTTTTAAAAAAAAATAATGTCCTTTCTTTATGTCACCATTGTCGCCACGTTTGTGCTATAAAATTTTATTGACTAGTTCGACGTCAGAAGGACGTATTATATGCAATTAAAAAAAAGTTATGAGTTATATCTCCTTGTTTAAAGATTTTACTATTGAATTGAAATATATTATTTCTAAATAAATAAAAGAACCTAAAAAATTCAAATTCGATAATTAAATATTATATTTAAATATTTTTAAAGAAAAAATAGTGAAAATTGTTAATGTTTGACCGATTGGTTACTAAGTTAATTATTACAAATTGCTTTTCTAGTTAGAACACAAACAAATTACCATCCAAAAATCATAGTTCTATACTAAGAAAATTATTTTCATTTAATCACGATTTAATATTTGTTGACCACCATGATAATTTATTTTAACGCCCGGATAATATATAATGATTAAATATTTCCTGACATCTTGAAAAATGTACCAATAAATTTAACCAGTTTTTAATAATATTATTACTTTATTAATTAAATATTTAAGGAAACGTGCGGTAGAATATAGTTTATACAGATAACGATTAAATAAATAATGTAATTTATTTATATTTTTTTATAAAAAAATAATGTTAAAATTGCAACATGCAGTATTGTGTGAAATTGTGTATATATGTAAGATAAAATCAACTATTGCAGAATGCTGCAAGTATAGAAAGTGTCCTGCTTAATCATATTCAATCCGTAATTGTTTAAAATATAATATTAACTTAACTTTCGATTTATATTTTGTCTTGTTTTTAGATTATTTTTAGATCAAATATTGACTTATAAAAGTCCAAAGGGGCTGAGCAACATATTCGCTACTTTTTAGGAAAGCATAAACAAAATTGTTATATGTTCTGAAATATGGCATTGGGGCTTTGTTGTTATTAAAGCATTAGGATTGAGATTATTTTTCCATTTAAAATTTTGTCACCTTGTGGTTTTATACCTACTAATATTATTGACATTTTATGTTTATTTTTAATAATAATGTTTAATGAATTAAATGAAAATTCCACTCCACCCTCTCACAATATAAATAAACCCCAATTTCATGTAATTCAGACAGTTTACAATTTACTCTACTGGTTCATTTTCTACAATGTGCTAAATAAGTATCCATAAATAAAAAATAAATTTCATTTTTTTTTTTTTTGATGTTTTATTTAAAAATTCCTTCCACATAACTAAACACAAATTTTATAATTTATATAAAAGAGATCAATGATCGTGCATTTTCATGCATGGGTACCTGGTATTTCGGGTGCTTCTGGTAAGTTCTATTTTTTGTCACAACGTTTTTCTGTATTTTTAATGGATATAACAAATTCAAAATAAATTTTTGGGTAAAATTAAATCAAATTAGGAGTAGGGTTTTCTTATAATTTTTATTAGAACATTAATTATATTAAAAAAATATGTGCCAGATCGGGGTATCCGCTTAATGGTTAATGTTACTAATAAGTGATTTTCTGGAAACATAGAAAGTCAAAACCTACTGTGTATATAGATAACTAAAGTGCCATCAGACTGGTGAATAATCCAGAGTTCCCAAATTGAATTCAGCACACTGATGATCATTGTCGCTACATCCGTGACAAGTTCAGACGGAACTATATAGTTATACTAATATAAACTAGGTATAAGCTTAGTAAAAAGCCTTTAGCTGATATTATGATCAAGTCATTTTTACAAATACGATTACTGAAACTTATATTACTACTAAAAATTATATAATGGAATATTGTTTAAGGTTAATCGTTAAAACTGAACAAGACAACCCGTATATTGTAATTATAAGTAAAACTGCCATACTATATTTTCAGTACAGTAATACTATATAAAGAAATCTTATGATCCCAATGTATATGTATACTTATAATAAACTATATGATTGTATATTTTGATATATTCCAGTGTTCGGTGAAGATATTCTGTATCCATATTAGCTCTGTCGCGTAAATACAGTCGTCCTAGATACACGTTTATTATATTTTTATCTTACTATTTACCATACTAATAAAAATCTCGTCATTATTTAAGATTTATATCCTTGCTCATTTGACATCATTATAACATGTTTTTCACTTAAACTCAACTAGTAAATATTATTTTACTATTAATTAACCGACATGACTCTTATTGGACGAACTTAAATGTTAACAGTTGATTTTTATATTCACCCAGTGAATGTTAATATATTAGGCGTGTACCATTCGTTTTATTAATACAATGAAATTAATATTATTTATGGATACAACGTTTAATTTTAAATAAACGAGTGCTTTATACATAAAAAAAAAAAAAAAAAAAAAAAAATATGAAATATTATGTCGTATGTAAGAATTTATGATTTTTATTTTCAAGATACACTCTTTAATTTAGTTTATGGAAAATAAACTTTTCTTTAACTAAATTAAGTACCTATACCATTATTTTCAATTTGACTTTATTATTATTTCTTAACAGTATTAACTTTTAATTGAATGATTAGTTTAGTTTGCTTTATAACCCATTTGGGTTTATTGTTTTATTTACCAATCCCATCATTGCAATATATATCGTAAGTTCGTCTTAATAGTAAACCGACTAAGATTTGAATTTTCATTAATTTTTTTCCTCTGGATATTTTTCCTGACATTAACCTGAACCATCAGTCAATAGAAAATGATTTAAATATGTCATTATTAAATCTATTACCTATTACTTATTAGGTATTTAATATTAGAATGACTATCATTTTACAGATAACATTTATTATATTATATTTATATGTTAATAGAAAGATACATTTTCGAGAAAAAAAAGACCCGAATAACATAAACAAAATATGTTTGAAATGAAAGCGCTTCTTTGAGGCCTCTAGTCAATAAGTCATCGAGTAAACAATGTTAACTTTTAACTTCCGATGCATGCCACATAAAGCTTCTCACCACGAAAATTCAAAACCTCGCGGAATGTAAATATTTGAACAACACAATTGGAAATATCTGTGACCACATAGAATAAATTAATATTATTATTATTATTATTATATTATTCGCGTAAACTTTTCATTCAATATAATATTTATACCATCAATATAATTCGCTTTATTAAGTTGTGTAGGTATTCAAAATTTTAAATGTTATCAACACCAAAGTAGTAAACACAAATGAAATTTATTGATGTATAAGGACTTAAAATCTGTAAATAAAATAATTTTATTAAAAAATAGTTTTAAAAATAGTTCTATTCCATAGAACTATTTTTAAAACTTTGATTTATGATTTGAGTTTGATGTTTTCATTATTATTATTTTTAGTTTCCAATCAGTAAACTTCCGTGGAACATCGTGTTCGTATATACGCATACAACTGAATGAGGTATGAGCGTACACTTAATTTTACCATGATTAAATAATATTCTGAATTAAAAAGTATAAAAATATTCGAAAACTGTTTTCAAATTACACGAGTGTATTGTAATTATTATCCAATTCTTGAAATTTGATTTTTTTTTTTTAGCAAAATATCTGTTCCGAATTTTAAAAAAATATTTGATAAAATTAACAAATTTTCATTTTAATCGGTTTTTATTTTCCAAACAATTGTGTTAAAATATATTTTGATATTTTTACTACATTTATATTTGTACGTGTAATATTTCTCAATTTTATTTATATCCCTAGTATGAGCTCAAGATCTAATCCAAAATCAATTTTTTGTTTTAAATATGCAAAAAACTTTTGAAACCGTAATTGTTTTTAGTAAAATTTGAATTTAATCAAAATATTTGTAAAAAATTTACAATTAAATTGATAATTTATAATTGTAATAATAATATACAATTACAATTTACGATTTACGATAAAAATAAAAAAAAGGTAAAATAAATAAACATCATTTTTATAAATTGAGGTCGTCATTTGTATAAAAGTGTATATTTGCAAAAATCATATTTTGATAATTAAATGTAAAACTCTCATTGTTTAATTTATTCATTCATAATATTTTATATGAGTTATAGTGTTATATAATTTGAATATTAAATTATAATAAATGAATAAAACATTTAAAAATGAGAAAATTAATTTATGTATTAAAAAGAAAACTTGCATAAACAAATTGAAATAAATGATAAAAATGTAGGTAGTAGTTTGAAATAGTGCTTATTTAGCCAGACTTAGTTTTTTTACTGGTCTTAATGCCTTATTAGATCAAAAGCATATTTATGGGAGAGGGTTCACTGGATTTAACCCCCAAATTTTTAACTCTCCATTATAAATTCCAAACAATTTTAAAATTGGAAAAGGTCATTTTAAGTTCTGAAAAAAAAAAATTTAAATAATAAATTTTTAAATTTTTTTATTAAAGTAATTCTTATAAAAAAAATTACCAAAAAAATTCAAAAATAAGAAAAACATGCAAATATACAATTCGATTAAGGTTATCTCTTTAGAACTCCCAAAATAATAACCGTAAACATGAATCTGGTATACTTATTTATTTTAGAATTTTTAGTAATAATTATTTACTAAATGTATACTTTTAATTAATTTTTGGTTTTTTATTGAAATTATACATTTATGAAATTCGTATATCAAAAAAGTTTATAAGTTTAAATGTTAAAGATTTTAAGATCTAAGAATTTATTACAAATTGAGTTGTAGGTCCTTCATTAATTACTATACACAGATGAAAGATGAGATTTAGCTTTCTCCATGAATTTTTTTTATCGTAATATGAGGAGAATAATATTGATTTTATTCTGCTTATTTACCACCTTTTTAAAGTGATTCCTAAATTATTAGAAAAATTTGCACGAATGACATATTTTTTATTATTAACTTAATTTCTAAATTATATTCACACAACTACTCCTTTTCAAATAAAAGTGTGCTTTAGATCCGACTTTATATAAATATTATTATTATGGAATATATGTTTACATGAGTATGAAGTGAACAATTAAGGATATGTATATTTATACCTAATTAATCCGCATTATTTTTATTTTTAATAATTATACATACTATTATTAGATTTATATATTGTAATGTTTTTTCAAAACTAAAATATTCTATGTTAAAATATGTTTTGTATTATAATAAATAATTGAAATAAATTTATTTTTAATTAATATATCTATAATATAAAAATGAATCGCAAAATGTGTTGGTAAGCGCATAACTCAACAACGCCTGGACCAATTTGGCCAAATCTTTTTTTCAAATGTTCGTTGAAGTTCAAGGATGGTTTTTACGGC